>JARHVA010001483.1:0-140000 GCA_037957365.1 Torreya grandis
CCTCCTTCCTCCTCATCCTCCTCCTCTCCTCCTCCTCCTCCTCCTCCTCCTCCTTCTTCTTCTTCTTCTTCCTTCTTCTTCTTCTTCTTCTTCTTCTTCTTCTTCTTCTTCTTCTTCTTCTTCTTCTCTCTTCCTCTCCTCCTCCCTCCTCCTCCTCCTCCTCCTCTCTCCTCCTCCTCCTCCCTCCTCCTCCTCCTCTCCCCTCCTCCTCCTCCTTCTTCTTCTTCTTCTTTTTATTCTTCTCCTACTTCTCCTACTCCTCCTCCTCCCTCCTACTACTCCTCCTCCTCCTCCTCCTCCTCCTCCTCCTCCTCCTTCTTCTTCTTCTTCTTCTTCTTCTTCTTCTTCTGCTTCTTCTTCTTTTTCTCCTTCTTCTCCTTCTTCTCCTCCTCCTTCTCCTTTTCCTCCTTCTCCTTCTCCTTCTCCATATTCTTCTTCTTCTTCCTCCTCCTCCTCCTCCTCCTCCTCCTCCTCCTCCTCCTTCTCATCCATCCAATACTACCTCAATATAGTGAACTTTCCCTTTTCCAAGGCAACGATGACCCAGTGTCCAAGGATCTTTGTAAGTGAATTATAAATTTATCTTCCTAAACTAATTTATTTAATCCACTTCTTTGTTTATCTTTGGTATCTTCCTTTTTTTTCCATTACCTTTTTTGATATGCCGTCTTTGTTGTCCATATGGGGTTATCCTTGACTACTTAGAAAGTGTAGTCCTAGGCTATCCAAAAGGTGTCCTTTGTTATTTGAAAGACATAATTTTTTTTTTTAAGTGATTTTGTTTCAAGATCAAAAGCCTTTTTGATGGATTATTAGAGGGAATAAGGTTTGAAAGCCTTGATCAAACCCTTTAGGGGGTCATCCAACCCTTCCACAAATAAAACCACAAGTCTCCTTTCAAAATCATCTAGTACCATAATGGAAACTCTCTAAAAATCACTCACATGTTTTTTGTGTCATATTTTCTAACTCCCTAAAATGGACTTCCAAATCAACACTATCAAACATAGAAAATCAACCTCCTGTTGAACACATCATAAGAGTGGATGAGGTTTTTTCCCTTGTGTGACAAAACCATAGTACCACCACTCATGTGATATGCCCTTAAGATGTACATTACAAACATTGATGGATTCATCTTAAATTATAGGTAAGGGGCAAAGGTATATATCCACCTTTTGGATCCAAGCTCAATCAGTACTCTTGGAAGATCCATCAAATGTAGATAGAGTGAGCTTTCATAATATGTGTTGAAGATCCCTATGATTATACTGAGGTCTAGGATCAGCCCTAGTTCCCTATTTATTTATCTTTAACTACATGAAGTTATTGAGGGACATTTTGCCCTAGATTATAGGTGGATGAGTCCTATATTATTTATAATTAGCAATGAAATCATTCATCACTGAAGGATGAAACTCCACCTTAGAAATGACTTCCTCTCTATGGATGAAGTTAGGTTGGAAAGGCCTAGCTGAAGCTCCAATGGTTGTGCTCTATGTAGGAGGGTTATTATTGGTTCTTGAATCACTCCCCTCACCATTGGGAGGAAGGTTTTCACTCATGCCCCACATGGTGTGAATAAACTCAACCATCATATTAGTCATACACTCTTGGTTTTAAGAAAATTTATTAAACTGAACATGATCTTGATCATCCATATCTTTGTGGACCTAGCTATTCAAACCCTTTTGTTTGTTGTTTTAGACCCTTTTTATTTTATCTTTCGTAATACCTAACCTCCTTATCACTATTTGGCATGTAGGAAACTCTTCCAATAACTCAATCCCCCACAACTGACAAGGAGGAAGCTTAGATACCACTAAAATAATTTTGGATTTTGTAGAAACCCTAACCAAAATTGTAGAATTATGAAAAGATCTACTTAGGCATGAAAATGAAATTTAGACCTCATCAAAACCCTCACAAAAATATAAAAATTCAATACATTTATTTAACACATCAAATCTAATTTTTTTAATAATTTATAAGTCTAAAAATTAGAATAAATTACAACTAAGTTTATGAATGATGAAACATAATAATTAACTAGTCAAATAGTTCTCCAATTGAAATATGGCACTTATGTGAAAGATGGAAATTTCAATACTAAATTTCATTTGAATTGGCACTATGTGAAATATGGCAATGTCAATACTAAATTTCATTTGAATTAGCACTATGTGAAAGATGACAGTCAAATTTCATTATTGCCCTACAACATAACAACTAGAAAACATCCTGACAAAAGAATTTTGATGATAAAAAAATTGAAAATTTTAGAGGAATGCTTGGTCTAAAAAATGGGAATGTAATAATAGTGTATATATTCATTATTATCCTAGGTGTCTTTTTCCTCAATCAATAAGTTATTTTCCATTCACGTAGGAATAGGAAGAGTCTCTTTGGGAATGTGAAGTGAATAACCATTTTGGATTATATATTTGTAAGGTTTGTTCTTTAAATTTTAATGTGAACACAATTTTGTCTTGCACCAATAATTATTAAATCACGGACTTCATCTTAGGCTTGGGAACAACTTAAAGTATTATGGTTAATTTATTTCCCTAACTCTATCCCTTAGTCTACGAGAAATAATGAATAGGATATGGTTCTTCTAATTGGATTAATTATGGAAAGGGGACATGGCATCATATGAATGAGAGTAAAAACATATATGAAGTTCAGATACACCATGATCCCACTCAGCTATGATATTAATTATGTATGATCTGATACCACTGATCCAAGGCCCAAGAGGAGACAGGATAGACAACCTAATTAAATGGATTTAAGAGGGTTATGAATGGAAACAAATTTATGAATGAAAAAAATATGAAAGTGTAATGCATCCAAAGAATAAATAACACAAGAAATAGATGACAACTAATGTATAACTGTAAAAATTAGGCTTTTATTATTTGAGAGATCAGACATCTAGTTTCTATGTACTTTCTAAATTCATTCTTCTTTATCTCTCTATATACAAAGAATGAAAGTGTACATTATTATAAAATGAAGGAATAGGAAAAATCAGTTGAACCATTGTAATAGTTGGTAATAACATATTCATAATTAAAGGGTAAGTGTACAAAATTAGGGGGATAAAAAGTGGCCTACCGGTGGACGTGATTTTCCTAAAATTTCAAAAAGATGAAACTTCTGTAGATAATTTGAGATATCTACAATCTAAATTTTAAGATGGTGTAAGAACATGAAATGTATAATTTTGAGTCTAGTTTCCAAAACATTTTTTTCAAATGGATAAGTATAACTAGGTCAAACATCTTAAATTTGAAGAGGAACTCCTATTTTTTGAAGAAAATAGAGTAGATATATGCTCGTGTGGTGCACCATTTTTTGGAGTAGTGTTTAATATTGTTTTAAATCCTTTGGTGAAATTTTAGATAAGATCATCTAGTTTGTGACTTATAATTTTTTATATTTTTTCCATGAATACTTTTTTTAATGATTTTTTCAAGTAAGTAGATCCTTAAAATTGACAAAAAATGGATAGTTTCCCATGCAACATGCCTAATTACCTTAAAAACAAAATGAAAATCAGTTTTTTTTAATGTGTGTATAATTATTCCTAGTTTGTGACCATATGATTTTTCTACACTTGGATCAAATATAAACAAATTACATGAAAATTTATAGGCATGTATGTTTGCGGCATGTAGTGGCCTAAACAAGGTATAGTTAGAAATCAACATAGCTTTAAACCTTAAATTATTAAAAAAATATAAAAAACATATTTTTTGAAAGAGGAGAACATGCTTCTCGTAATGGTATTATTTTTTGAATTTTTGATGTTGAAATTATTAGTGAATTTGGTGATCAAAGTTCAATTTTGTTTTTTTTATCAATACTCTCAGACTTGGTTATAGATTGACAGGTCCAAGCCTTTGGCTCGAGAATCCAAGCCATTCTTGAGCCAAAAGGATTGGTTTTAAAATTCAAATTCAAATAGTGTGATAATATTAATAAATTGATCATGTTATTAACCACGTAAATAATGCAATCATGTTATTAACCATAATTAATAATGTAATTGCATTATATATATTCATAAATCCCAAACATGCATGTTTACTCTCGAGCTCAAATTTTATATATGTTATTGAGCTCCCTAATAGTGGTGTTATTTCATGTGAAATGGGAAAGGTACCTAACCTTGGATAGCGAATTAAGGTGTCATAGTATCACATTAGACTTCAAAAAAATTATGTGCATTTTAATATGTTGACTTGACTACTTATAATTAATTGGTTTTAAGGTGTAACTCATTATACATTTTATGATATAACTGATTTTATCATGAGATGTCATAAAATGAATTTTTTTAAACCTATGGCCAAAACTTAGGCATTTGGAAAACCAATCTAACTATGCATCTAAAATACATTGGGCTATTTTGAGCCCCCTTCAACCTAATTGTGTGACTATAAAATGTGATCTTTGGAGATTGATTAACTCCAATTTAATTTGCTTGATTGAAGAAAAGAAACATTATTTATTTATATGCAATTTTTACATGTATAGAAGGTGGTTTCAAGCTCAATAAACTTGAAGTCATCAGTTAATGAATGAAAATGTTGATTAGTTCAATTATGGAGGTAATTAGGGTCAAAATGAGCCACATGAACCAATTTTAAATAGTATATGATGTGATTTAGAGTGAAATTAACCCTAATATCATGTCATATATAATTAACTAGAGAGTTTATTCATTCAATTGAGGAGGCATTTGAGGCCAATTTGAACCCCTTAAATTGTAAGATATGATTTGGGGTAAAATTAAGTTTTGATTCTATCATGAATTGATCCAATTAGTCACTTTATGTAATTATGGGTGTGATTCTGGGTAAAATCAATCCCCTAAACCAAAATTATGGCTCAATCGATTACATAATGTATGAAAAATATATGGATTAATTGACCCTACTTTGATCATAAATGCAAACATGAAGGCAATTGTCACAAATAGGTGAAAAAGTAGCTCAAATTTTCTTTAATTAACTTAGTGATTAGACCTTATATTTGATATATGAAACCTTAAACCCTGTACCATTTACCTTAAACTCTTAACCCTATACAATTTACCTTAAACCCTAATCCATAAGCCCCTAAACCATAACCTAATCAATTTAACCCAATTAACATCATTTATATAGTAATAATTAGGTTCACATGGATCAACTTGGTCAAAATTTCATCACTCACTACTGTAATTGACTTAATTAGATAAAATTATGATGATGTGGGGGCTAGTTGAGCCTAAAATCACATTATTTACTCACATATATAGGTTCAAAGAGCTTAAAGTAGCCCCAATTGCCTTCAAAATTATACCTTATACACCCTAAATCCTATACCCTAAGCCCTAATCCCTAAAATTCCTAATCCCTAAACTCTAAACCATAAATATAAACTCTTTAAAACCCTGAACCAATCATTTTAACCCTAATTAACATCATTTAGACTAAGAATTAAGTTTGGCCTAAATCAAATGAATTATTTCCCTATTTGAGTAATTCACTAAATTTTCATGATGACATTGGGTATAATTTCATCCTAAAATCACATTCTATAGTCACAAATAGGTCCAAGTGATTTAAATTGTCCTCAATTATCTTTGCTATTGGACCCTATGTACCCTAAACCCTAAACCTTATAGGTCTTAAAACTCAACCCCTAAACCATAAACCCCTATACCCTATATTTTAAACCTTAAACCAATTGGTTTAGCACTAAGTACCAATATTTAAAGTAATAATTATGTATATGCATTACTTAATTTAGCTTGAATCACATTACTCATTATCTCAGTTAACTAATTAGCTCAATATATGATGATGTGGAGGATAATTGATCCCCAAAACACATTAGATCCTACGTACACCCTAAACCATATATACATTAAACCTTAATCCCTAAACTATAAACCCTAAACACTATACCCTAAATTGTAAACCATAAACTTTCCCTATTTACCAATCAATTTATCCCCAATTAACATCTTTTATAGTAAGAATTAGGTTTACATGGCATAGAGTGATTAGAAATTTATATACACCCTTAAACCTAAACCCTATGCCCTTGATCCCTAATCCATAAGTTACCTAAAACATAAATTGTGAGCCTTATTCCCTAATCCCTAATTAGGGTCAAAATGAGCCACATGAACTAATTCTAAATCATATATGATGTGATTTGGAGTTAAATTAACCCTAATGTCATGTCATATATAATCAACCATTTGAAGAGTTGATTGATTTAATTGAGGATGCATTTGAGGTCAATTTGAATCCCTTTAATTTCAAGATATGATTTGGGGTAAAATTAAGTTTTATTCTTTCATAATTGATCTAATTAGTCAATTTATGCAATTAAGGGTATGCTTTGGGTAAAATTGAGCCCCTAAACTAAATTTATAGATTAATCAATTGTATAATGCATGCAACATGTATGGCTCAAAAGAGATCGACTTCTAAAAATCTATTATGCGATGGTTTATGACAGAGATCACAGAGCTAAAAGGTAAGGTTAACTCCCCATAAAAATCAAGGATGAGTCAAATTTTTTCATCCAAGGAGGATAATTTTTTTAGAGTTTATCATTCAGGGTGGAGCTATTAGAACACATAATGAGAAATTTTTTAATAACATAAGTTTTTAGTGAATTGTAGCAAAAATGCTATATATGAGGGCATACAGAACATTGAAAACATGCAAGCTCACCTTAGTGATATTTTTGAGCCCAGTGTCAGTGGTAAAGGGAAGGGAAAGAAGAGGAAGTGATGTGGATATCAGTATGGCATGGACCAAAATAAATTGTTACTCCATATTGATATGAACATTAAAAAGATGAAATCTTGTTGGGAGGATGTTTTTGGTAGTTTATATTTAGACTAGTTTCTTTGGTTTTTCTTTGCTGGTTTTGGGGTTATTCTTTAGTTGTATTGAGGCTTGCTTGGTCATATTTCTTGTTTGGTCATTGGTAGACCATGGTTCCTTATTTTTTTACTTATCTTAGGGTTTAGGACCCTAGTTCACAAAAATACCCCCTTTAACCTAAATAAAAAAAATATGTATGGCTCAACTGACCCTACTTTTATTAGAATTGCAAACATGAAAGCAATTATCATAAATAGGTAAATAAACAACTCAAATTTTCTTCAATTTCCTTAGTGATTTGACCCTATATCCTATACCTTAAACCCTAAACCCTATACCATTTAACTTAAACCCTAAAACATAAAACCTAAACCCCAAACCATTTAAATTATTAACCTTTTAGCCCTAAACCAATCAATTTAGCCCCAATTAACATCCTTTATAGTAATAATTAGGTTCATAGGGATCAACTTGGTCAAAATCACATCAATCATTACTACAATTGAATTAATTGGCTCAATCTGTGATGATGTGGGACTAATTACACCCAAAATCACATTCTTTACTCATAGATTTAGGCTTAAGGAGCTCAAATTTTCCCCAATTACCTTCATGATTATATCGTATATCCCCTAAGACCTAATCCCTAAAGTTCCTAATCCCTAAACTCTAAACTATAAATATAAACTCTTTAAACCATAAACCAATCATTTTAACCCAAGTTAACATCATTTAGACTAAGAATTAAGTTCACAAGGCTTAGTTTGGCCTAAATCACATGAATTATTGCCCCATTAGACTAATTCCCTCAATTTTCATGATGACATGGGGTATAATGACAACCCAAAAACACATTCTATAATAAAAAATAGGTCTAAATGATTTAAATTATCCTCAATTATCTTTTTTATTAGACCCTATGTACCCTAAACCTTATAGGTCTTAAACCTTAAGCCCTAAACCATAAAACCTATACCTTATATTTTAAACCATAAACTAATTGGTTTAACACTAATTAAAAACATTTAAAATAATAATTATGTATATACACTACTTAATTTGGCCTGAATCAAATTACTCATTGTCCTAATTAACTAATTGGTTCAATTTATGATGATGTCAAGGCTAATTGAGCTAAAAAACACATTGGACCCTATGTACACCCTAAAAAATATATGAATTAAACCATGAACCCTAAACACTATATTCTAAATTGTAAACCATAAAATTTCCCTATTTACCAATTAATTTAGCCCTAATTAACATCCTTTGTAGTAAGAATTAGGTTCACATGGCATAAAGAGATTAGACCTTATATACACCCTTAAACCTAGACCCTATGCCCTAATCCCTATTCCATAAGTTCCATAAAACATAAATTGTAAGCCATATGCCCTAATTCCCTAATCCCTAAAACTTATGCACTAATGCCCCAATCCTTAATTAGGATCAAAATGAGCCATATAAAGCAATTCTAAATCATATATGATGTGATTTGGAGGGAAATTAACCCTAATGAAATGTCATATATAATCAACCATTTGAAGAGTTGATTGATTTGATCAAGGAGGAATTTGAGGCCAATTTCAACCCCTTAAAGAGAAATATATGATTTAGGGTAAAATTAAGTTCAATTATATCATGAATTGATCCAATTAGTTTATTTATGCAATTAGGGGCATGATTTGGGCAAAATTTAGCCCCTAAACCAAATTTATGGATTAATAAATTGTATAATTTATGCAATATGTATGACTCTATAGAGATTGACCTCTAAAAATCTATTATGCAATGGTTTATACGAGAGATCATAGATCTAAAAGGTAAGTTTAACTTCCTATAGCAGGAAAACTCAAGGATGAGTTAAATATTTTTAGCTAAGGAGGATAAAAAAATTTAGAGTTTATCATTTAGGGTGGAGCTATTAGAATAAGATAATGAGAAACTTTATAATAACATAAGTTTTTTAGTGAATTGTAGTAAAACTACTATGTATGAGGGCATACAAAACATTGAAAACTTATAAGCTCATCTTAGTGAGCTTTTTGAGCCCAGTGTCAGTGGGAAAGGGAAGGGAAAGAAGGGGTAGAGTAATGGATCTTAGTATGGCATGGACCAATATAAATTATTACTCCAAATTGATATGAACCTTAAAAATATGAAATCTTATTGGGAGGATGTTTCTGGTAGTTTAGATTTAGACTAACTTTTTTTATTATTCTTTGTTGGTTTTGGGGTTATTCTTTAGTTGTCTCTAGGCTTGTTCTTTAGCTATCTTTGGGCTTATTTGGTCCTATTTCTTGTTTTGTTTTTAGTAGATCATGGTTCCTTTTTTATTTGTACTTATCCTAGAGTCTATGACCCTAGTTCAAAAAAATCCCCCCTTTATCCTAAATAAAAAAACATGTATGGCTCAACTGACCCTACTTTTATCAAAATTGCAAACATGATGCCAATTGTCATAAATAGGTGAAAAAAATCAAATTTTATTTAATTACCTTAGTGATTCAACCCTATATCCTACACCTTAAACCCTAAACCTTATACCATTTACCTTAAACCCTACACCATAAGCCTTAAACCCCAAACCATTTAAATTATCGACCCTTTAACCCTAAACCAATAAATTTAGCCCTAATTAACATCCTTTATGGTAATAATTAGGTTCACATGGATCAACTTGGTCAAAATCACATCACTCATTACTGAAATTGACTTACTTGGCTCAATCTATGATGATGTGGGGCTAATTAAGCCTAAAATCACATTATTTACTCATAGATTTAGGCTTAAAGAGCTCAAATTTTCACCAATTACCTTCATGATTGTACCTTATATACCTTAAAACCTATACCCTAATCCATAAACTCTAAACCATAAATATAAACTCTATAAACCTTGAACCAATCATTTTAGCCTAAATTAACATCATTTAGACTAATAATTAAGTTCATAGGGCTCAATTTGGCCTAAATCACATGATTGATTTCCCCATTTGACTAATTCACTCAATTTTCACAATGGCATGGGGTATAATGACAGCCCAAAAATACATTCTATAGTCACAAATAGGTCCAAGTGATTCATATTATTGTTAATTATGTTTGTGATTGACCCTATGTACCCTAAACCTTAAACCCTGAAGCTTGCATGTCTTAAACCCCAAACCATAAACCATAAACCCTATGTACCCTATATTTTAAACTCTATAAATTGGTTTAACACTAATTAACATCATTTAGAGTAATAATTAGGTAAATACATTACTTAATTTGACTTGAATTACATTACTCATTGTCCTAATTGGCTCAATCTATGATGATGTGGCTAATTGAGCCCAAAAACATAGTGGACCCTATATACACCCTAAACCATATATAAATTAAACCCTAAGCCCTAAACCATAAACCCTAAACACAATACCCTAAATTATAAACAATAAACTTTCCCTATTTACCAATCAATTTATCCCCAATTAAGATCATTTGTATTAATAATTAAGTTCACATGGAATAGAGTGATTGGACCTTATATACACATTTAAACCTAAACCTTGTGCTATAATCCCTCTTCCATAAGTTCCTTACAACATAAATTATAATCCCTATGCCTTAATTTCCTAATGACCTAATCCATAAACCCTATGTGCTAATGCCCTAATCCCTAATACCTAGTCTATATTAATTATAATGTGATTGTGTTATTCTCAATATATACAAAACTCTCTTCTCAAAGTCTATGTTTAAATCAAATTGAGTATTAAGAATAAAATGTTCATGTTATTGAATAACTTGATCCCATTATAAAACACGATCGTGTTATTGCATAACACAATTGCATTATTATTAATATAAATAAAACTTGATTTTCAATGTCTATTTTAACCTAAATCAAGATTTTTTTCCCCACAAACATTTTCTATGTAATTCTATGGTACTTATGGTAGCTATGTACTTTTGACCCCACCTTTAAAAAGTTATTAATTGTCCTTGATGGGTGGCAAATCACGTTTGAGGAAGAGGAAGATATTGAATAAAAATAGTCGAGTAATTAGAAGATTTGAGAGATAAACACAAGATACAAATGCAAAAAATTCATGGTAGACAAGGTATAAACCTTAATCTTGATGAATCAAATGCCATAGATAATGATCCAATTGATAATAATGATGAAATTGACCATAATGAATTGAATAGTGATGAAATTGACCATAATGAAATGAATAATAATGAAATTGACAATAATGAATCAGATAATGTTGGAAGTTTACATTCAAAATTCCAAGTTTTTGATTTTGTTGATGATGAGTCTATGTATGATGCTTCACCCCCCATGAATGAAGAAAATTTAATGGAAACAAATAGTGATGAAATTAACAATCAATAAAACTTCATGGAAACATATAATGAATAAATAAATAATGAATAAAATGTCATCCCATGTCTAAACAATGAAAGTAATAACAATTTTGAAACACCCTCTCAACAAATTCCACCATTAATAACACCTTCAATAATTATACGTAGAAAAGATAAGTATTTAATTGAAGTCAAAGAAAATATCTTAGAACTAATGCATAACAAAAATTTTGATCACCATTCAAGAAGACTCACTCAAAAAATTTGGGATAGTTTCTTTCATAATTTGTATTATGATAGTTAAAGATGTCAATTATTTGTTTCATTGATAAAATTGACTAAGATGAGACCTATAATGTACACATTAGGACTAAAAACATCTAACATGTCTAATTGAAATAATGAAAATTCTGAAAATATGCATGATGCATATCATACTATAGGATTAAAATCATGTACCCAAGATTGTAATGCTACCTAGTGTTTACATACAACTTGTGCAGTAAGTGGCCAAACAGGGAAAAATGAATGCTTTAAAAAAAATCCAAACACTTAATATAAATAGAAAAACATTAATGAAAGTAATTGAAAGACATGAAATAATTAATGAACCTAATACCAAAAATATGTAGGCATTCTCTAGTAGACTTACACAAAAGGACAAGTCTATAGTTGATGCTCTCAAAGAGTTACTTGAATTTTGAAAATACATCACAAGAATTTTGCCCAATGTAAGAGATGTAGTGAAAAGAAGAGTTGGTTATCGTAATCATGAACCACATCCAAAAAAATTGTTGGATATGACTCAAACACAGTTGTACTCTAAGTTTTTGGAAAAATATCCATAAATTTATATTTTGCAAATATATTTTAAGATGGCCAAACCTTTTTTTGTAAAAATAAATCACACATGCACCACTTGTTGTAGAAAACATGTTGAATTTTTAATGCACTATGATGTATTTTTACATATTCATTTTAATTTACATACTAATAACATTTAACAAGAGTGTGGTATTGAATTTCTACCAAAATTAGCCAAATAATTTATTCCAACTATTTTTTGCAAAAGACCAGATGAACAATTTTTAATAAAAAATCATGTTTAGATGAAAATTGTAGCATTTGTGGTGGATTACCAAAATTAAAAAATTGTATCCATAAGGAGATAACAAGTGAAATTGGACATGAATTATTTAGTTTAATCAAATATAAATAATTAATGTATCTATCAGAGTGGATGCTAAGATCTTTAGATCAGGTGAATGCATAAGTTTGTGATAGGCACAAGTCAAACATGTACACAATACAATAGCTACAAGAAAATTAAATCACAAATATGAGTATATTTCATAAAAAAGATAAGAGTAAAACTAATCTTACATAGAACAATAGCTCACAAAGATAGATGTACATATAGGATTTCATGAGTAACTCCTCCCAAGATAAGTGGTTAGAGAACCAATAATAGAAGAGTAAATCCCATACCTAAAATAACTGATCAAGGGAGTTCTTCCTATGCATCTGATAAAAATCTAACTTCAAGTACACCTAAGAAAACTTATCCCTGACAATAGGAAAATTAAAAATAAGGGGAAAAAGCATATAATAAATAAATATGGGAAAAAATAAAATCCCTACTCTAACACTACCCATAAGCACAACTTTGGTGGGTACTGTATAAAAAATAAATGGGTCCTAACAACTAGGCTTGATCAGGTACCTAATACAAATACATCTCTCATAAAGTAGAGAAAGGGAGAAAACCCATAGGAAAAACTCCCCCTAAGAAGAGAGACATAGAAGAAAAGAAAAGGCTAAAATGCCCCCTCAAAAATGATGTTGTTACTGATATATACCACACCCCAAAAAGAGGTCATAGACAAATTAATTTTCTCTTAGTGAATGGTTTTATAAATAAATCTACAACCTAGTCTGAATACTATAAAAATATCAATTCAATGACCTGACCATGAATAAGCTCCCAGATAAAATGCATGTGAATCTCAATGTGTTTGGTCTATTGGTGCTGAACCAGATTCTTGCATATTTGTATGTTACTCTAGCTGTCATAAAGATTATGGTGGACTACTTGAAAGGAGTTCCAAACTCAAATAGAATCCCTTGAATCCATATAGCTTCAATAGTTACATTAACATCTCCCCTATACTATGTCTCTATGAATTTTATAGCAATAGCATTTTGCTTATTGATAGGCTAACTAATGGGACCATAACCAAAAGAAAAGTTGTAACCTAAAGTGGACTTGTGATTCTAAGTATCACCAATGTAATTTGAATCTATAAAACCAACCAAGTCAACCTCTATGCCAAATCTATATTGAATCCTAAATCTATAAGATCTTTGAATGTAGTGTAAGATTCTCGTAGTTATTTTTTAGTGTAACTCATGGGGTTTTTATATGAATATAGAGACAAGTTCCAGTGGTTATGAAATATCAAGCCTAGTATGATTCAAATAAATGAGGCTACCAATAAGTTATCGATATCGAGTGACATCAACCAAAGGTGTAGAATAGTAAGCCTCAAGTTGGACTCCTGATAGAAAGGGAGTCGAAGATGGATTTTAATCATCCATGTGAAATTGATCCAAAAGATCAAGATTATAATTGGGTTATGCAAGTGAAAACCCTAAATTAGACTGTGAAATCTCAATGTCAATGAAGTGATGCAAAAGACCCAAGTCTATCATGTCAAATATATCATGTAAAGCTATCTTCACTACTGCAATAGATGATGAGGAAATCCCAGTGATCAAAAGATCATCAACATAAAGGAATAGTATCAATAAATAATCATGAATTTTTTCTCGATGATGAATCATAGACCATGATTCAAAATGCATTGAGAAAAAATAAAGCACACAATTTTACCTAGAAACAATCACTTCTCACTCTAATAGACTATAGAAACATTAAAAATCTTATTAATAATCATCCTTATATAAAAAAAAATACATTGGGATCTGAATGACACCTATTGAAACATGAAGTAAGGAAGAAGGAATCCATCTTGGCATACCAAACCTGAGTGGCCTTTTTGAGGCCATAGATGGATTTCCTAAGTCTAAAAACTAAGGATGAATCCTAAATAAACCCATGTGGCTACTCCATTTAAATTTCATCCTCAAGATATTCATAAAGAAAGGCACTCTTCACATCCATCTAGTACACATCCAAACCATGTGTTACAGCTATAACTAGTGTGAGTTGGATTAGATTCATCTTTGTAATGGGTGCAATGGTCTCTGAGTAGTCAATGTTGACTACCTATGAAAAACCCTTGGTGACCAATTTTGCCTTATACTTATCAACTGACCCATCTATTTCAAACTTGGTCCAATATATACACCTACATTAAATAATCTTCCTTCTTTTAGGAAGTGAATTCAAATCCCAAGTGTGATTTTTTATCAAGAATATTCTTCCTACATAACACTATCCTACTAAGGTATGCATGTAGCCTCTCAAAATGTCTATGGATCCAAAATAAAAGAAAAGAAAACATGTGGACCACTCTGATAATCTAACCAAGTATGTTTACCATCTACTAGATCCCCTACCAATGTGATTACACTCTAAAGTGTATGCCTAGCCCAAAGGGGCCTAGATGTGGGTGAGCCAGGTGATGGATCCCCATTATCTAAAACATGACTAGAGGTGGATGTATAAGACTCCCCATCACTACCCTCACTATTAGAATTGGTAGAATAATTAGACCCTATCTCAAGAACCTACTCAAGATGATCTAAGTCAGAAGAAGAATCATCAAGTTTAAGTGAATTTAATGAAAGAGAAGAAGTGTCAAGTGTTGAATCTTTAGACTCTCCTAAAAGTTAACACTTCTCTCTATGAATAACTCATGTGTGGTTTGATTTAGAAGGTGGTATCCCTTAACACCATCTAGATAACTTATAAAGATGCAAGGTTTAGATTTAGGTTATATAGATTTGTGTATCTTCTTTGGTGTATGTGACATAACTTGAGATCCAAAAACCATAAGATGTTCAAAATTGGGTTTACTTCCATGCTAAGATTCAAAGGGTGTTATGCCTTTCAAATATTTATGAGGAACTCTATTTTGAATATAACAAGCATAATTAATGGCTTAGGCCCAATATTGAGGTGCCAAGGACTTAGAGTGAATCATACAACTATCCATTTATTTCAAAGACTTGTTCTTGAATTTTTCTACTTCATTCTATGAAGGAATGTAAGTAACTATCCACTACAAATCAATCATTCTATGGTAAAAAATTACTCAAATCTATTGCTAACATATTCACCTCCATTTTCAGTTTAAATAACCTTAATGGATTTATCAGATTATTTATCAACAAGTGCCTTGAAGTCTTGAAAATATTCAAACACTTTAAAATTTTGATTAAGAAATTAGACCCATGTATATCTCAAAAAATCATCAATGAAATTTATAATGTACTTAGCCCTTGTAAAAGATATATTGGGAAAAGGCTTAAATACATCACTGTGTACTAATTCTAATTCTTGTGAATCCCTCCAAGCTTTGACTTTGTCAAATTTTTCTTCAAGATGATTTCCAAGAGAGAACCCCTCACAAATTCCCTTAGAGAATTATACTCAAGACAAATCTATGACCATGTCATTTTTACTAAGTTGTTCAAGGTTGTAGTAGTTAAGGTGGACAAACTATTCATACCATAATATTTTAAATCTATTTAAATGGGTCAACAATTCTATCAGAGAAGAATCATGTATAAAATATGAGAAGGTATATAACCTAGCTTGGTGATCTACCCTACCCACTACCACTATAGTATCACTATATAACTCCTTGATGATGAGTGAATATAGTAAAAACTCAACCCTTATGCCTTTAATGATATGAGTGATTTTATATACTAATAAGAGATTGGTTGAAAATTAAGGGACACTTAGAACATTATTGAATTTTCCTCCTTCCATTTCAATAAACCCTCTCCCTACAAATGGTATAAAAGTGCATCACCCAAACTAATAGAAGACATGTTAAAAGTCTATAAGGAATAAAAATCAATTAGTGAATAACACATGTGGTGAAAAGCACCTAAGTCAATGACCCATGAAGATTTTGAATCTATAATTTCTACAAGAGCCTTGCCCTTTTCTTTCTCTTTCTCCTTAACCTTTGCCTT
This sequence comes from Torreya grandis, assembly GCA_037957365.1. Classification (NCBI taxonomy): domain Eukaryota; kingdom Viridiplantae; phylum Streptophyta; class Pinopsida; order Cupressales; family Taxaceae; genus Torreya; species Torreya grandis. The sequence goes on from JARHVA010001483.1 coordinate 16,430, forward strand.
AGTAGAATCTTGGGTAGATGAATTCTACTTGATGGACTTAGAAATACTTGTGTTTTTATTTTCTAGGAGATGAGTTAGGTGATCTATTTGATTCTTCATGAACTTGCTTTCATCATGTCCAATTTTCTTACAATAGGCATACTTAACCTTCTCTTTCTTAAGTTTGCCAGTGGAATAGGAGGGTCCAATGTTGGTTTTGGCAGAGGTTTATTCTTTCTTCTGCTCTTGATCCTTATTATTCTTCTTCTTCTCTTTGTTTAAAGTCTTTACTTTCCCATTTCCAATAATTAAGGCTTGAGGTTTTATGCACTTAAATGTGCCCATCTAAATCAACTTGTCTTATTCCCTAATTAAGTTGGAAATGAAAGAATATAAAGAGGGCATTTTCCATGCAATGCCTAAAGCATTTTTTATGGCATGGAAAGTGGAGACAAAGATTGAATAGTTAGGACATAGTTTAGAGAGTAAAGAAAGAACAAGTTGGTCATCTTATTTATTTATCCCACATTCTTTCAACTATAAAATTAAAGACTTGAAATTAGTGAAGAAATATTTTAGGATGTAAAATTTACAAAGACTTAGGCAAATGAGTTCATTCTCAATCTCGTGACCTCTCATCACATCAAGTTCCATGAATAATTTACCCATAATGGTCCATACATCTTGAGGTGATTTGGTAGGTTGTAATTAAAATAAGAGATCAGGTGCTATAGAATGACATAATAACCCATAGGCTTCATCATTATGATTATACCACTTAACTATATCTACATCTATATTAGGTTGAGTTTCATCACCCATAATTATCCTATACAAACCTTTAATCCTTATAATGATTGTCATCTTGATTTTCCACTCATGATAATTAAAGGGAGTTAGTGGGTTGGTTGAATTTGAATCCATTTGTGCAAAAATGAGATGTAGTAGTATTGCAAGTTGAAGTTGTTATAAAAATTAAAGTGCAAGTACAATGAAAAGAGAGACCAAAAAGGCATAGTACACCCCCCTAAACTATGTAATGGTAAACACCCAATAAATGTTACAAATACATGCTCAAAATATGTCAGACTCAATTGATAGTGTGTTTAAGGAAGCAAGTACAATATGAGAAAGTAAAAAAATGAATAAAACTTTCTTTTTAAATATTGCCCCAATTATATTATTTTTTTAAAAACAATAAAAAATATCCACTAACAATGCTAAACTTGACCAACATTCTTATGCATTACTAGTGCATTAAAATAAAAGTAGCCTATTTTCTGTTGTTTAAAATCAAGCTATTAAAAAATATTAACATGCTACATTTTTTAGGGAAAACTTGAATAGACTTAGTATGTTTTGGAAGAAACTTTCAATTCTTTGAAATAGTAAGAGTCTTTTGTGATGCTTATTTACTAACTCACATGTGAATCATATGTGTTAGGCATGGCCAAAGGCCTAGCCAGGGGATTTTAGGGGTGGTAGGTTGTAGTCCCCTACCATAACCAAAGGTTGTTTGCAGTGAGACCTTTAGGTTGAGCCAACCAATTTTGGCATAGAGGCTACATATATTGGTATTTCTGATTGGTCAACAATGAGATTAGTCTTAACAGGTGAAAATGTTGTTATCATGATCCATATGGAAGAAATAAAAAACTAGGGTCAAACATGCATAACCAATTGAGGCTGAACACAAGTTGATACTAAATAGAGGAGACCAGACTCAAGGATTTATGGAGGCACACAAATTTTTTGTAGAAATAATACACCAAGACACAATTAACATGCAATCAAAAATAAACCACAAAAATTATGGTAATGGCTACTAATGAACTAGTTTTGAGAAAAATATGACTCCACCAAAGACAAAAAAACTCCCACAAATGGATTGTGAAATTTAACTTTTATTTATAAATAACAAATATGAATATTTGAAATAATACTAACAATAATAAAAAACTAGACAATCAAATACCAGAGTGGATCTGATACCATATCAGAGTGAACGCCAAGATCTTTAGATCAAATAAATGCACAAGTTTATGATATAGATAATTCAAGCATATACACAACATAATAGATGTAAGAAAATGAAATCACAAATATGAGAAAATTACATTAAAAAAATAAAATAAAAACCAATCTTCCATAGAACAATATCTCACCAAGAGAGATGTACATATAGGAGTGCATGAGTAACTCTTCCCAAGATAGGTGGTCAGAGAGCCAATAATAGAAGAGTAACTCCCATATCTAAAATAGATGGTTACAAGAGTTGTTTCCTATTGATCTAGCCAAAATGAAACTCCCAATAAACCTAATCAGTCTTATCCATGAAAGTAGGAAAACTTCAAAGAAGGGTAAAAATTCCATAATAAATAAATATGGGAAAAAAACCCTACTCTAACATTATTAAGTAAAAGATGGCAAAGAATCTAAAAGGTGTGAGCTTATTATAAAAAATATAACTATTTTTGAATTTTTGGTCAAATTTAGGGAGAAAATTATTTGAGTATGCAAGGCACACACATAGGGCTATATGATGTGATGAACATTTCAAGATAAAAAAGGATACATTCTAACTTGGTTCTTTTGTTTTAGTAGTTGACTTTGTTAAAAATTACACATTTAAACCCCAAATAGAAGTTCAATCACAGTATTACAAATCATCATAATTTGTCATATTTATGCATATAACATTCATATATGCAACTAATAGTATAGAGTAACAATGGAAAATATTAAGGGAGTACCATTTCTATATCAATGATGATCGATCACATTATTTAGAGTATGTGCAAAGTTATTTTTAGAAGTTTTATGAATAATTGAGTCAGAGGAACATTATTTTAAATCAAAATTGCATTTGGTTAGACAATTAAAAATCATAATTAAAAAATGCATAGATGTTTTATTAGTTGAATAGGATGCACATTAACACTGGTGTAGAACACATTTAGAGTTTCATCAAGGTTGGCCATGGAAAAGGGGAGCATGACAGTGCTAGAGCATGTGTAAAAAGAGTTGTTGATAGGGAGAAGTTGAAATTTGAAGAGGGTGTTGATTTGATAGATGAAAAAACCATGGTTGAATGGTGTAATGTGAACATGTGTCATGGTTCTCAACCAAATTATATTATTCTTAGACATTTTTGATTAATCTAAGAACACTTGGCAAATTATGAATATTGTACGACTCTAATGTTGGATGGTGGAGCCTGATCTTATTTTAATGCCCAGTTCTTGATTGGGGTGTGTGTGGGGGGAATTGACCCCCAACTAGGGTCTCGATGGGGTATGGTAAAGGTGATGCAGGAAAATCAACAAATACATGTAGAATCTATGTTAACAATATTCTTAGGTAATTATTAAGACCTATAAACTAGGTTAGTTTAGAAAATTTAATTTGAATGAGTAAGAGAGAATTTGAGAAAGTTTAGTAAATTACCAATCTTGGTTTAGAATATTAAAAAGTGATAATCCTTAATCCTAATGAGAAGGAACCATACAAGACCAACCAAAAATCTTAAAAAGACAAAAAATATCATTTTTGAAGAGGTTACAGAATATATTGTAGGTATGTCTCAATGGAGGAGGACTGTGTAAATGTTTTCTTGTTGAACATTATAAATATTTTATATTGTTATTTCATGTTTTCCATTTTATTATACTTTTATAAAATGATTATAATCCTTTCATATTGACTACAAGCTTAAATCTCAGTTATATTCGTGAAACCCTCAAGAATTCTATATTTTTACTGTTACAGCCATTTTTAGAGGCTTATTTACATGTGGAAAATTTATATGAACTCAACATGATTATTTTAATAGTTTAATACATTTATTAAGACCTATATACATGTGTTATATCATATAATATCCCAATGAGCTCTATGAACTATCAATAATTAGCTCTCGGCCTATATAAATTTTGAGTAAATCTGAAGTAAGGGTTTCATGAGTAAAACACCTCTAAAACTCAAATGATTAAACATTAAAGAATAAAAAATTGTAATAATTTGGGTAATGGTTATTATAAATTATTAAAATTATCATTAGGTTTATAAGTGATTTTAAATTGTAGGTACATAGGACTATTTTTTTGTACACCAATAAAAGACCATTTTTGAGAAAGTTGTGTATAAGATAAGATGAGTTTTTGGTTGATTTGAGCTATATAAAATTGGGTAAGGGTTTTAACATGTTATAATTTATAAATTAATACTAAAAATATATTTTTTAAGAGCTAAAAACTCTATTTTGAGAAATTGACCTATTGGAGCAACAACTAGGTCTAAATCCCTATAAACTTAAAAAGCTAGAATTTGAGAATGAAAGCTCAATCTCTTAGAGACCTATAGTTGGTTTATTTATTGTAAGTTTTTAAACCTACATAAATACTTAAGTTTTCCTAAGACCTATCCAAATGTTCTTAAATATTAATTATTCAAAGGAAGGAGAGCAAATCTGAGAGATTGGTGACTAGTTAAGAGCAAACCTAATGAGTAATTAACTAGTTTAAAATAAGAATATTTGAGAGTGGAATTTGAATAAAGTTGAGAAGAAGAGTAGATAAGTGAGGTTGTAATTCTTCATGATATTAGGGCATATGAATATAAATTTCATATTTTTATTAAACATAGAAGATTAAACAGTTCATTAGGTGGTATTAGGGATGATAAAGGGTTTTAGCCAAAGATATTGTCTCATGAGTGAATATTTGGTTTCAAATCAATAAGGTTGGATTTTATCAGAATAAAGAGATTATAGTCAAGGTCAGGTAGAAGTTCATATCTTCATTATAAAATTATGAACATGATTTGGTTTGGGCCTTAAATGAAATCAAATTGCATGCTAATGATCAATTGAAAAGTTATAAATGGGTGATGATAAATGAAAAATAGATAAGAGTGTCATTAGTTATTTCCACTACACAATCAAATAATTTACAAAATATGGAAGATCATAGATTTATAGCATTGAAAAAAACAAATTTTTAATCCTCATTTGTGTACAACATTAAATATGAGATTTGATAGATAAAAGTTTAGAAGATCAAAACAACATTATATGATAATATTTTAAATTAAAACTGAATATAAATTAGATATATTAACATAATTTAAATGAAACCTTCCAAAAAATCATATAGGCACATGTCCAATGTCAATGATATACATAGATTTCCATGATAGGCATACATGAAATTACAACATCTACGAACATAATATGTAATGTCAGGTGAATGTCATATACACATATATAATGGCAAACATGTGTACCTTTCTATATAGGCATACAAAAAAGTACTTCTCATCATAAAATAACTTCTCTCTTTTTTCCTTCCTCAAAGAAGACTCTCCTTGGGATGCCCTCTTGGTAGATGGAGATCTCTATAATTCCTTGGATTGGTCCAAGGTCTAACTATGGGTCCTACTCTCATATCTCACTTGCAATTGAACCTATTCAAATACAAGTATTATTGAAAAATTAACATAAAAAACATTCAACCACTTGTTAAGAAATTAATTTTAAAGTAGAATAAAAAATCATTTAAACATGCGATTACTGAAAGATTACTGTTAGGATCAATCTTTTTTTGATGCTCCAACAAGTCAGTGGTAGGCTCAACTATTTGAATAGGTGTCTAAAATAAGGAATAAACATGAGAATTTTCCCTACTAATCATCTGAATAGGACTATCATATTTCATGGGATAACCCTACATACACAATACATTCACATAATTTATATTTTCCCCAATTACATAGTAAAATTATTAAAACACGTTTATTTTTACAATTTGAAATTGCAAGTTAAGATATACCTTTATCAGTGCCTTTACAGATGACATTGTAGTAGTAATGCTTATGTTTGTCTTGGCTCACAATGATGGAAAAATGTCTACTTTATTCATAAATTGAATGTAAACAAGGTCTCACTTACTTTTATTTAAAGTATCAAAGGTAGATATGGCAAGTTTTTCTCCTTTATTAAACCAAGAGTGCATTTAATAGCAATGTATTTGAATTTTGAGATAATTGATAGATAAATTTAACTTAAAATACATAGATTAAATGTACATATATCATAATATTAACTCAAAATTTTACCTCTATATAAGTAAAAGGTGTCATCCTAATAGAGATAAATATAGCAGTGGATAGGTCAGCAACTAGATCTAAAAATGTAAATAATGGCTTCTTCAAATTAAATGTTACAAATATCAACTATGATGATGAAGGCACCATCACCTCTTGGGACATAAAACATGAAATACATATTATTAAATCTATATGTAAATTAATTTTTAGCTAAATCAAATTTACAATTAAAAATTAAATTTAACACGACATTTATATAATATATACCTACATCTGTGTAGTGGCTGATATCTGCACACCAAATATATGTGCCAAAAACTCATCACTCATAAGTATATTATAAAATCCTTCTAAACCACAAAAATCATCATCGTCATAAGGTCTAATTCATATAACTCCACAAGATCTACAAGGGTAGGGTTGTGTTTCTATGCAAAATTGCTTTCTACATTCAAAAGAAGAAATAAGAAACTAAAAGAAATGGTCAAGGCTAAAAGATACCTGATAAAGTCATGCGCACCGAAATCAGACGTTGGAAGATTCTCCTCTTTGGCTATGGAGGAATGACACCTGAGAAGAAAAGAGACTAAAGCACGAAAAAATGTTAGTCAAAGATATGGTGGGCTGTCAGGCGAACGCCTGATCCTGGAAGTACGAAGACTTCCTAGAAGGATATCAACCCACTGATAAAAAAGCAGAATATTGGACTAAAGTAGATATAATGAAAGATAAAATGATAGAAATAAAGGACAAAAAATAAAATGCGTACCTGATAATGAAGTAAAATGTTCTATGCATTTGCCGATGTCAGTCTCTATGGTGCCGGCGTCGGTTAGGGAAAGTGCCGACGTCAGTTAAAGTGCCGACGTCGGTCGGGGTAGTGACCGGCGTCAGTCGGGGCAAGTTCTGGATAGAGTCTAGACGAGTTGCAGAAGGTCTGGTAGAGTCGAGATAGGGTCTGGTCAAGGTCGGGACAGGGTCTGGACAGGGTCGGGACAGGGTCGGGATAGGGTATGGACAGGGTCTGAACAAGGTCTAATCAAGGTAATGTCGAGTCTGGACAGGGTCTGGGGGTTTTGGTCGAGTCTGGACGGAGTTATAGACTGGGATAGTGGGCAGAGATGTAAGGAAGGGACTCAGGGCTCAGGTCTACGGTCTGAAGATCTGAGATGATAGAAATAGGAATAACAAACAAATAATAACCAGAAAGAAATAAAACAAACAGAAGAAATACTTACCTGTCAGAGGACATGATAAAAGCCATGGTTGAAGTTGTCGAAGCGTTGCCGTAAGTTGATCGAAGCGAATGCAGATTAGTTGAATGTTGGAGTTGATTGATCGCCAGAGCTGATTGATTGCTAGAGTTCAGGGGTCGATTTGATTGATTGATTAGTTGATTCAGCCTTCGGGATTGATCGACAGATGCTGATGAAGGCAAGGGGCGGTTCGAGAGACGGTTCGATAACCGTTTGGGAAACCGATTGGGAACCGAATGATAACTGAAAATAGGTAATGGTAAGGTGACCGACGTCGACAGAATTGCTGACATCGGCTGATAAGTGACCGACGTCGGTGACATCAGCCGGGTAATGACCGTCGTCGGCAGATGCACAATGGGGATAGAGTCTAGCTTTAGCTCTGTGCTCATTTTTACATGCTGCCAGGGTTGAGGCTAGTGGAAAAAAGTGGTTGGCAAGGGTTAAATAGGCGAAGAAGAAGAAAATGGGGGATGACCAGGGGAGTTGACATGATTTCGGTGTCTACATTTGCCCCTTTTTGTCTTGTTGGTTGTTCTGGACAAACTGCAAGACAAAAATATGAGTTATTGCCCCAGGTGAGGGATAAGGTTGATTTCGTCTTGTTGGTTGTTCGAATGAACTGCAAGACAAAAATAGGAAGCGGATTGCCCCGATTATGGATGAGGTATTCCCCCTCAAATCAGGAGTCGAGGGAAGGGAACCGGGAATCGGGTGCTGATTTGACAAAGAGTGGATGAAAAAGGGGTGAGGGTGAACGCTGCAAAAGTCGTGATTGCGTGCATACCACTGCACGAGATGGTCAGGTCAAAAGTGTCGCAGGTCAAGGGTCGAGGAGTGCCAAAATTGAAATAACTAGGCCCCAACATTTAGTCGTCTGCTGATCGGGCTATTCAATCTAAGCTGAAGCTCCAAATGGGTCATCGCATTTTAGGTATCCTGGGCTCAGGAAGTGCTCCTAGAATCACGAAAAAGCTACAAGTGGTGTGGATCAACCGGCTTGCGATCCTATACTTGTGAGGGTCCAAAAAGGTCTGTGCACAATTCTGCTAACTAGTCATGAGGTAGCATTCATGCAAAAACAACCAAGACAACAGTGTCGTGGAAGTGGTCAAGGTCAGAGGAGATAGGCATGATCTCCAATGGTTGGTGGTCGAGGGGAGGAATGGGCGAAAGGATGTGGCCGAGCTAACCCCAGAAGACCCCATGTCAATTGAGTGCTGCCTACATAGCCCTGGTCATAGGGCCTCAGGCTAATGTAGTTCTCCCGAGAAGGGAGGGAGGGACAAAGGGATGAAATTGGTTGACAGGTGGTCAAAAATGGTTGATAGATTGGTCTTGGTTATGATGAAATGATGAGGAGAAGAGATGTTGCAGCCTGTTCCAAATGGTGTAGTCTGCAACAAAAGTTGAGAGGTTTTTCATCCCTAGCAATATTTCATATTCGTGATGGATGTATGCTAAAAATGAATTGAGGTCTAGTTATGCTTCAGCAAGTATTGGTTTATGCTGAACATAAATTACGGCGGGTTGATAGTTTCCATGTGTATTGGTGTCCATAGAAACTAGGGGGAATAGGCTATGGGGGTGGTCTAAAAAGAGAGTTGAGTCGAGTTGATGGACAAGTGATGAAGGTGAATGTGACCAAAGTGCAGAAGAAGTGAAAAGCATATTGCTCTTTCATTAACAAGGACCAAAAAGATAGCATAGATAAGGGTTATGAGAACCAAGAGCCCCATTCATGCGTGACGTCGTTGACCATAGTTATGTTAGAGCGGTAATCGAATCACTGACATTAAAGTGAGCTCGAAGTCCCTTGAGTAGGTGATAGGAGGAGGAAAGAGGGTAACTCGTTTTAAGAGCAGAGATAACTTTGCCCCTTTTTATAGGAGACCCTGAGACAACTATAAGTCAAATCCATGACTCGTTTTTTTTTTTTTTTTTTGGGGTGCAGACTGATCAATGCGGGAAGCCTGCAGAGAGATGTCATTTGCTTGGTGGTCAGTTGTGAAGCTGATCAATGTAGGAAGCTTTAAAAATAGTGTTGTTTATTGTCAGATTAGTCATAGCCATCCTTCAAGGGAGTGGTCTAGATCTTTGTTTAATATAAGGGCTTTTGAATAGCTATCCTTCGAGGGAGCAGTCTATTAATTACAGTAATGATAGTACAGCTGTCCTTCGAGGGAGCAGTCTACCTTTTGATTTGATACTGATATAGTGACCATGGATATTGTGACATCTTGATTTGTTTTTATAGAAATGTGAGTCATGGACAAGATTATAGAAGGTCAAGGGCTCCCTTTTATTAGGACAAAGCATCCATACAGCATAAAAGGGTTATAGGAATTGTTAAGAGGAATAGGGTTGAAAGGAATTAGGACTAAGAGGATGGGGATTGCTCAAGGGACGAGCTCAAGTTAAGTGTCAAGTGGACGAGTACTCGACTAGCAGTAAAACGGTCACAGATGAAAGGCATAAAAGGGCTCAGGGTCTGATAAGTCCCTGGTGTATGCTTGTGCGTGATAAGGTCCGAGTCAATTAGGAACAAACTTGCCCCATGTGCCTCTTTTTAGATTGGTCAGGTGTTGATTGATGAGTGGATGTGAAGTTGGTTGATATGGTTGTTGATTGATTGAGACTGGTTGAATGTTTTGATAAAAAGGTTGGTCAATGTTTGGTTGAGATTTGGTCATTTGAGAATTGGTCAATGGTTGGTCGAGGGTTGATTGGTTGGTATTTGGTCTTTGGTTGGGTCGAATGTTTGGTTGAGGTTGGGTTAAATGTTTGGTTGCTAGTCTGATTGAGGCTAAGTTGAAAGAGTGATTGATATGTGGTCGAGACTGGATTGGAAGGTTGGTCGAGGCGTGGATGAAGGTTGAATTCCCCCAGCGGCTAGGGAGAATGTTTGATGGATTGGTTAAGGTTGATTGAGGCTTAGTGTTCAGATGGATTGTGTTGATGTCGAATAAGGGGGTTAAAGGTGGCGAAGGGACCCTAGTCTGGTGTGGTGATCTCGATTTAGGTGACGAGGTTTGAGAAACACGGGTCGATGTTGATGATTTGTCGGAGGGGGGGTCAAGATGATCCTTGATGAGAAGGGTATCCTTTCTCCAGTGTTGATGAATGACAGCTTTAAGAGCGCAACAACGCTCAGTGTCATGTCCCGGAGTGTGATGATAATGACAGAATTTAGAGTTGTCGAACCAAGATGGCCTTGATCCGAGAGTTGATGAGTGGGGTGGTGTTGAAAGTTTATTGATGATGTGGTCAAGAAGAAGGGTGTCATTCCCAAGACATTGGCGAATAGCAACCTTGAGGGCACAACAATGTTCGGTGTCGTGCCTAGGTGTGTGAAGATACGCACAAACCTGAGTGTCGTCGAACCAAGGGGGTTTTGGTTCGAGAGATTGATATGGTTTAAGAGGCAGGAGATAGATATGAGAGGACTGCAACAAGTGCCGTAACAGCAAGGCATAAGAACCTGCTAACGGGTCTGAGTGTCTTGTTGCAGTAAGGGTTGATGACTTTGGTTTGAGGGACATAAGAGATGTTGGTCGATGGTTTTGAGGAGGTATAAGTCTAATGGGTTGAAGGAGTAATGGAGGTGAGTTGTCTCTATGAAGTATGGGAGTAGGAAGAACTCTTATTAAAGTGGACGGATGTGGGCCTAAAATTGAAGGTAATGACGAAGGTGGGGGAGGAGGCCTCCAGTGTGGTCTAGTAGCCTTCGTTGGTTTGGGTTGAGGGCCGCCTTTGTGCGAGGTGAGATTAGATGTGGGGCGAACACCAAGAGGTTTAATCACTTTGGGCATGATGGACGCCTGCACGGGTTTGGACTTAGATGAGGACGGTTCTTCTCTTGATGGAGAAGGGATTGAAGATGTGGGCTCTTTAAGAGGAAAGAGCGCCAGAGTAATCATGGCTTCTGCGTGTGGTTGGGGAGTCAAAAAGATGTGATTATCTATGGATGATAAGAAGGATGAAGGCGAGGCAGTTGGTGTTGATGTGGTCAAAGTGTCCTCCAATATAGGAGAAGTTGATAGAAGACAAGTAGGAGAAGAAAGTTCTTCACCATGTGGAGGAGGTATAGGGGAAGAAAGGTCTTCCACCTATGAAAGAGATTGGTCAGGGATAAGAGAAAAGATAGTGTCGACTGTGTGTATATCATGGTCTTGAGGGTCATTGATCATAGTTTGGATGTTGTCTTGAGTAGGCAGGTGATTAGGAAAGGGTTGCTTGAGGATGTCAAGGTTTTGGTTGGGCGGTGCGTTCGGGTTGTCCAAGATAAGATCCCCCTTGTCGAGCATGTCCTGTACGATGTTTTTGAAAGTTTTACAGTGATCCGTGTCATGGCCTTTGACACGGTGATAGTTGCAAAAGTGGTTCTCCCTGTACCATGCAGGGATAGGTGTTGAGGGATCGAATTGATGTGGTCAGATTGAAGGGAGATTGAGGACCCCCTGATTGACGAGTTTATCCAAGACAGAGGCATATGACTCCCTAATTGGAGTGAATTGACGCTGTATGGATTGACATTGAAAATGTTTATTGATGTAGTCTAATGTTGAAGATGTTGGTCGGTTGGTTATTGTTGAAGATGATGGTCTAAAGATGACAGTGTTTGCCAACCCCTTGGATTGAGAGTGGGCAGAAGAAGGTCTGGAAGAAGAGTGGTCATTGGTTCTTGCATTGGTGTTACGTAATTTGACCTTATCTTCTTCAATGGCGCGGAGTTCAAGCTTCCGGGCCATGGTGAAGGCCTCATCGAAAGTGTGGAATGTTTGAACCCGCAAGGTGGACGAGATGTGACTGGCACATGCTCGGGAAAAGAGCTCAATGAGCTTGGGTTGAGGCAAGGAGAAGGAGAGCTGATTAATCAGGCCTCTCCAACGGGCGACAAAATTGACTATTGATTCGTCATCAAATTGTCTAATGGAGTAAAGGTCTGTGATCGAGACTTGTTTAGTGATATTGATAGAAAAATGGTCAACGAATAATTGGGCGAGTTGAATGAATGAAAAGATAGAATGTCTGGCAAGAGAGCTATACCAGTCAAGGGCAGGGCCAGAAAGAGACATAGGAAACGTGCATAGAAGTAACGCATTGTCGTGGGCGATAAGGTAACAGGCATGTCTGAATGCCCGTAAGTGTTGTTGTGGGTCTTCCTTACTCTGAAAGTGAGTAAATTTAGGAAGCTCCCAATGGTTGGGGTATGGTCGGATAGGGACAGAAGGATGGATGGGCTCGTTGTAAATTTGGTCATATGAAGAGACATTGCTTGAACTGGAGATAGAAGCTTCGAGACTGGACATTTTATCCATCAGCATTTTAATGACATCTGCTAATGGATTGGTGGATGGAGCGCCCCCTAGGTTATAGGGCACTTGAAAGAGGCTAGAGGAGATATACGACGTAGTCGGTTGTACTAGTAAGGGGGCAACGTACGGATGACTAGTCGCAAGGACAGAAGTAGAAGCCAAAGGTGGTTGAGTGATGAAGGTAGAAGGCATAGGCTGACTAGATACCACCAAAGGAGGTTGTGTGATGGCATTGACAAAAGGCGAGGTAGGCACTCTTGCATATATAGGCACAAGAGTGTGTGGGGTTGAGACAATTAAGTTCTGATATGATGTAGAACTTGGTTGAATTGCAGGTGGTTGAGGGGGTAATGAAACTCTGGTGGATGTTGGTCTAAAAATAGATGTGGAGGCCAAACTTTCTGTATTGGCTATGGTCAGGTTAATGGTTGAGGCGAAAGGTTGAGTCGTAAAAGGTTGGGTGGCGAATGGTGTCGATGTCGTCGCCATGTCACCCGAAAGGTCTCGCGTTGGGTTTCTCGTGAGATAGTTATGGAGGGCTGCGGTATTGAGGTCCAAGAATCTTGAAAAATCTTGGTCCCCTTCTGGGATGATAGGCGTCTGGGTCGGGGATGATCTAATAGGAATTCTTTCAGTCTCTGAGTAGAACTCCATGATAGGATTGGTTATAGACGGGGTAGGCGAAAGTGGTTGACGTCTAGCGTGGTCAAGAAGAGCCTTGGTTTGACTGCGTGTCAAAAACCATTCAAGGCAAGGAAGAACGTCCTCACAAGCTCAAACAAGCAGATAAGAACAAAAAAGATGAAGACACAAGCAGATCCTAAAACCCTAGGAGTAAAATATTAGGATTATAGTGGCTTATGCCTTAGAATGTGTGTAGAGGAAGGTTGGTTTTTGAGTTGGGTCCTAGAAGAAGCAGTCTATGGATGGTTTTGGGTTTTGTTATGGTGCTCAAGAAGTCTGTGTTAGCTTCGGTACGCAGCCTGGTGCTAAGGAGCAAGCTCCCCTCACTTCACGATTCCAGTGGTTAGTTGGTTTCGCTTAGCCAAAATATACTTCCACTATAGTTTAGACTCTGCTAGAGAACAGAGTTGGCTTTCCCCTTGGTGATGAAATCCAAGTAAGATCGCCGGGATGGGTAAGGTATCCGCTGGGGGATGAAATCCCAGTCAGGCCTTGTCTCAGGTAAGTTAAAATGTTTGTTTTGTGCAGGTGGTTTGGTCGTGTAACATCAAGTGATCTAGATTAATTCAATATGTGGTTTAATTACTATGTGTGATCTAAGAGATGCAGGAAAATAGAAATGAATGCAAAGTATTTTAATGCCCAAGTTGAAATGTTTGTTCATATGAAGACGAATGGAGAAAGAGTCGAAGAATATGAGTTTTAGCTAGTCTAGAAGTGCAAGAAAGAAAGAAATGTTCTTTTTAGTCCTGCTTATGATGTCGTTTAAGAAGAGACGAAAGGAGGCAAAAATGAAGGAACCTAATGCACCTATATGAACGAAAGAAAGAAAGAAAGAACCCAAGGAAAGTCCTAGGGTCCCACCGGGCGTGCCAGAATGTTTCTATGCAAAATTGCTTTCTACATTCAAAAGAAGAAATAAGAAACTAAAAGAAATGGTCAAGGCTAGAAGATACCTGATAAAGTCATGCACACCGAAATCAGACGTTGGAAGATTCTCCTCTTTGGCTGTGGAGGAATGACACCTGAGAAGAAAAGAGACTAAAGCACGGAAAAACGTTAGTCAAAGATATGGTGGGCTATCAGGCGAACGCCCGATCCCGGAAGTACGAAGACTTCCTAGAAGGATATCAACCCACTGATAAAAAAGTAGAATATTGGACTAAAGTAGATATAATGAAAGATAAAATGACAAAAATAAAGGACAAAAAATAAAATGCGTACCTGATAATGAAGTAAAATGTTCTGTGCAGTCACCGATTTCGGTCTCTGTGGTGCCGGCGTCGGTTAGGGAAAGTGCCGACATCGGTTAAAGTGCCGGCGTCGGTCGGGGTAGTGACCGGCGTCGGTTGGGGCAAGTTCTGGACAGAGTCTGGACGAGTTGCAGAAGGTCTGGTAGAGTTGAGATAGGGTCTAGTCAAGGTCGGGACAGGGTCTGGACAGGGTCGGGACAGGGTCTGGACAGGGTCTGAACAAGGTCTAATCAAGGTAATGTCGAGTCTGGACAGGGTCTAGGGGTTTTGGTCGAGTCTGGACGGAGTTATAGACTGGGATAGTGGGCAGAGATGTAAGGAAGGGACTCAGGGCTCAGGTCTACGGTCTGAAGATCTGAGATGATAGAAATAGGAATAATAAACAAATAATAACCAGAAAGAAATAAAACAAATAGAAGAAATACTTACCTATCAGAGGACATGATAAAAGCCATGGTTGAAGTTGTCGAAGCGTTGCCGTAAGTTAATCAAAGCGAATGCAGATTGGTTGAATGCTGGAGTTGATTGATCGCCAGAGCTGATTGATTGCCAGAGTTTGGGGGTCGATTTGATTGATTGATTAGTTGATTCAGCCTTCAGGATTGATCGGCGGATGCTGATGAAGGCAAGGGGCGGTTCGAGAGACAGTTTGATAACCGTTCGGGAAACCGATTGGGAACTGAATGATAACTGAAAATGGGTAACGGTAAGGTGACCGACGTTGGTAGAATTGCCGATGTCAGCCGATAAGTGACCGACGTTGGCGACATCGGCCGGGTAACGACCGTCGTCGGCAGATGCACAATGGGGATAGAGTCTAGCTTTAGCTCTGTGCTCATTTTTACATGCTGCCAGGGTCGAGGCTAGTGGAAAAAAGTGGTCGACAAGGGTTAAATAGGCGAAGAAGAAGAAAATGGGGGATGACCAGGGGAGTCAACACAATTTCGGTGTCTATAGGTTGAGTATACACACTAGTAGGTGGTGTATCTCTAACAATAGTCTATGAGAGCCTACTCATATGTTGAATGAGTATATCAGTGAATGAACTAAGTGCATGTAGAGTGTTAATATCCATTGCTTGTTGAACTATATATGAGATTTCAAGATCAAGTGGATTTGAATATGAATCTTTGTAGGCTGATTAGGCATATGACGTGCACCTGGTAGATCCTGTGTAGAGCCTTTCCCTCAACCTTGAAACTCACTAAAATTAAAATAGGTCAAAATTTCATAGAGGAAAAAGTCACAGTAGAGTTTCCTCAAAAAATACAATGGAACCTCTTGGTTGTTACATGTTGGATAATCAAACACCATCAATCATCACTCCCCAAAATTGGTTGTGATTAAATTATCTTGCAATGATGGATTGGAAAACATTTAACAGTTACTATAAAATGGTGCATTACTATTTGGGTCAATGTATAAGGCACAAATAGAGGATTTTTATGTATTTATTCTTTACCTCACATGTTGATAATTTGTGAGCATAATAAGCCCTATAACTATCCTAATATGAAGCCCATCCATAAATTTGACTTGTTATAGAGTCAATTTGACCCAATAATCTCTCTAGGGAATTGGCTAGATAGGTACAGTAGGTGTTGGTGGAAGTGTGATCCCTCATTCCCCTAATTAATTATTCAATTTCAATTTTATTCTCCATAATGTGGTCAAATAGACTCTCTTGACTACTTGGAGAATTTTTTGGAACTGTAGGAGGGTAGCTAGGTGGAGGGTTAGGAGGAGGGTTAGGTGAAGGGTTAGGAGGAGGGTTAGGTGGAGAATTAGGAGGAGGGATAGATAAAGGAATGAGAGGGTTAGGTAAAGGGTTAGGCTAAGGAGAAAAAGGGTTAAGAGTGTTAGGAAGAGAGTTAGGCTAAGGAACAAGAGGGTTAGGTAGAGTAAAAAGAGGCTTAGGTAGAGTAACATGAGGGTTAGTAGGATGGGTTGTTAAAAATAAATAAATTGCCAATTAAACAATGAATAAATTTCTAACACTAATCTCTTCTACATAGTGGCATCATCAATTAATAACTTCTTGGGATGAATTAGGGCAAGGTTTGACCTAACTAGGGAAAAACATGATCACAAAGTGGAGGAGAGTGAGGGAAAAGATAGAATGCGAAGGAAAATGAGGAATTTTTATGTTTGATTCAATTTTCATTTTTGGGTGATAGAGGGAATGCAATTGCATTATTAATGCAATCACATTATTTATTTTAAATAATAGGATCATGTTATTTAATAGAATAATCACATTATGTCTAGGTAATTAATGATCCATAATTTAAATAACATGATCATGTTATTTACATAACATTTTCATATTATTAAATAATGTGATCGTATTATGGGAAGTGTCCATGGAATTATCCACCAACTTTGTGCACATGCCCCAAAGAGTGTGGTGACATCACTAGATATAATTACTAAGGAGTTGGGTACTATAATACTAAAATTTTAGGAGCAATGTGTTAATGCATAAGTGGAATTAGATATAACTAATTTTCATGTAGCTATGGAACCTACTCCCAATATTATTGATGTTAGCACAAGCTTGGATGTGAAATAATGGTCATCTTCATTAAGATATAATGAACCAAATCCTCCTGAATCAAGATATGTCTCATTTTGATTATAAATTACTTCTCTCAGAAGGCATTTCAAGAGAGCTAAAGATAATGAACAAGTTAAGCAACATATAGAGTGCTCTTTATGAACTCGACAAAAAAAATCTCAACTTGTGCAAAATTATTGATGAAATGACAAAGGTCATGAAACTACATTTCAAATACAATGATTTTGAAATATGATAGTATATTTGGTGCTATAAATAATATTAAAAGTTTTAAATAAAATAAATCAAATATGAAGAACAAAGTATTGTTGTGTAGACTACAGAGGGAAAGAACCTTGAAATTGGGCATATTTCTCAAGGAAAGTATTCACAATTAAAATATAATATATTTTCCCACTATAATTTTTTAATATTCTATGGTTAAGAATTTATTACATTTTTGTAATATTCAAGTCAATTAAATGATTAAAAAGTAAAGAAACAAAGAGAAAATATAATGATATAAGAAATGTTTATTGGGAAAGAATCCCAAGGGTGACATTCAAAGAATGACCACCAAGTTTGGAAATTTTTAAACCTTGTGTTTTGCAATCATCTTAAATTATTGGGGTTTTAACATTTTGCACATGTGAATAAAAAGTTTATACTTTACAGTGAATTTAAGAAACCAATAGCTTGTAAAATCCCACTATCATATATGTGTTGACCAATTACCAAACATTTATATTTGTTCATTTTATTCCTATACTCTTCCAAATCTATATTACCACTCCTTAAATCACCAAATTATAGGATTATTAAATCCAAAGTGGATATGGGTTCAAATATCATGTATTTGTGTTTCATTTTTGGAGGCTTAATTATGTAGAAGGCAACTTCCTTAAGCTTATGACATTTTGATAGGCATAGTTAGGAAGGAGATTTTTTTTAGGTGAATGAAAATAAGAGTCTCTAGTGGTAATAAAGGTATTATATTCACCCCTTAAAAATATTCTAAGTGGATACATAGTCTAACCTAAGATTTGAAGTACTTGAGACACACCAAAAAAATGAAATGCACTAAAATGCTTGAAACTAGATT
This sequence comes from Torreya grandis, assembly GCA_037957365.1. NCBI lineage: Eukaryota > Viridiplantae > Streptophyta > Pinopsida > Cupressales > Taxaceae > Torreya > Torreya grandis. The sequence goes on from JARHVA010001483.1 coordinate 34,684, forward strand.
ACATTTTTAGATAATAGCAATAAAATTCTCTATGTATTGAGGGGATTTGAATAGTATGTGTTTTGGGTGATCAATAAGATTCAAATCAAGTGAAAACAAGGTAAATTCTCTAATGAAAATGATATGGTTCTATAATAGTACCCTTAGGTAAAATCCTTAATTGGAAAGGACATAAGTCAGACTCTAGAATCACATAGTTCTAAACCAGTGCCTTATCTATTGGAAATAAGTAATTACAAGAGGCATTTAACATAATTCAATGAGGAAGGAGAGATAAAAAAGGGAAACACACTAAAATCATAACTCACTTATATACATGTGGGGAAAAACTTGATGTAGGAGCATCCAACGTGTACGAGCAATCTTACATCACCCAAAAAAGGTAAGAGTTAGAATAGTTTCAATTCCTTAGTCTTTTGTTGAAGATAGTAAGTTTATCTTTGTTTGTGAGAAAAATCATGGGATCTAAGATTTTTTGGGGAATATTAATTGGGTTATATAATAATATCTAGTTTGATCATGACAAAACATTTTATATTGAAGTGATAATTATGGGGTTATTTTTTATTTAATTATTTGTAGATGCAACCACCAAGTAGTTATGGTAAAGAAGGTATAACTCACATACATGTTGATGTTAATCACCAGATAATTTCTAGGTCAATTTTGGTCCTAAGTCAACCCCGAGTCTTAGGGGAAAGCCTTTAACCTATCCTATATGACATGTAGGTCTTGGAGGTAGATATGGAAATTAGAGCTCAAGGAGTTGCCTATTTAATGTTAAAAGTTACATTTTTGGACCCATCACTACAATTTGTCCAACAAATTATTATTGAAGGTTCTACCTGAGTGATTCAATGTATGATTAGAGGGATTAAAGAGGTAGGGGAAGGATATGCCAGTTCACATAAATGAATTAAAAGTTTTATTTTAAGCATGTTTGAACTTAGGCTAGAAACTTCATTTTATTATATTGGGAAGGGCATTCTTGAGGTTAGAATGGGTGGTTAGCTTATTGATTGAGCCAATGGGAGGTCAATAACATGGTCTTAGATGTTATCCACCCCATAGAACATTTTGGCAGTGCTATTTTTTGGTATAGATGAGGTATTTACATATTGGCACTTTATTTGGAAATAATATTTTCTAATTGAAATTATTGTTAATCTTTGTATGGTTGAATGGAAATTAATTATTTTTTTCACCTCTTGCAACACACTCTCTCTCGCTTTTATCACCTAGTTTTGCATGAAATTATATTTTAAGTGTTCAAGGTGATTTAGAGGATAGAATAGGTTTTTGATATTATCAAACATTAGTTGTTAAAGATCAGTTGTAAGAGGCCTAACACCCTTAAGGGATAGGCCTAAAAAATAATGGAACTATTAATGGGTTAAAACCCAGAGGAGGATGAGTGAAATTCTTTCATACCCTACATTCGAAGACAAATCCACATGGTATATGATAGCGAATGATGAGTGGGAGTTATTATCACCTGAGGCTTGAAAGAGGGTGTCTTTTGATCACTTTGTTAAGCTAAGGAGAGAGCACTACAGATCATTTAGATAGGATAGTAGCATGTCCCATGATTCTTATGAGATAGGAGATGGTGACGATGAGATAGTTTCAACAGCAACCTCTTTAGAGTTAGATGAGGATGAGTATACTGTTTACACTCAGAGTGTAGAGGTGTACTCAGATGTTAGTACACTGAGTGTTGATGATCTCTCAGATATGATAGAGATTGTAGCAGAGTCCCAGGATCTGATTATTACAGATGACACCCAGGAGAATGCAGTGGACAGTTTTGAGGACTTAGTTTCACCGATAGTTTCTTTCGATACGGAGGAGTTAGACAGTGATGCTATAGTTTTTGATGCTCTGTATGTTGATATGAGATTTGGAGTTGATTCACAGAGTATGGATAGTAGTACTCCAGAGATCAATGATTTTGAGTCTACTCTTTTGGACCGTGCATCAGAGGAGGATTGTAGGAGACAATCTAGCCAGTGCCATCATGTGACCAGCCAGTTGAGAGTAGGTGAGAGAGATATCACTACCGCTTGTGAGCATTTTGATGCTACTCATCAGTTGTTAATAGTTTATGGATGGGGTTCTCCTACTAGCATTGAGTAGAGATGTAGTTATTTGTCCTTGACAGAGATCTACTCGTTATGGGAGGCTATCCAAATTTTGAGACAGGATTATATGCAGTTGGTAGCCAATAGAGATTATCTCATGGAGTGGGGCAGCATAGCATATGATGCATTGTTGGTCAAGGAAGATAAGGTGAGTGAGCTTACTCAGCAGCTAGAGGTGACTTCTAAGATTCTTGAGAGTATGCAGTTGGCTTATGAGGAGTCACAGTTTCATTTGGCTAAGGTGACCATGGAGCTAGAGCATTTGCGGTCTTCACCAACTCCAGACCCAGATCATTCATATATTGAGGTGGTTGGTGGTGAGTACGTTCTTGTAGTTGTTGCTGAGGAACATGTTATTGAGGTTGACACACATGTTCAGGAATTGGGAGTACCTGATTTTAATGAGTTTGAGATACCAGTGGAGTCGAGTCTCCAGATTGATTATTATCACACAGATGACAGTGTGGTACAGTTGGTTGTGCCACCTTTACAGAGGGATCAGTTGTGGTGTGCGGGGGAGTATGTTGATGCTTCCACATATAATTTTTACTACACTAAATCATTCATGGAGTATTTGCTAGATAGTGTAGGTGTTCATCTGGACTCACATAAGGTGTCAGAAGGTGTTCTCGTCTGAGGTGCTGGTGCTATTAACAAATTGGGTGGGGAGATTATAGGGATCCTATCTACTATGCTACCTCACAATGATTTTGAGGTGGGGTATGCTCATTATTCTTATTTTGACCCAGAGAGAGAAGATTTGATTTCACACAGGTGTAGATCGGCTCCAGTTTCTTACCATCCATTATGGGATGGATTGGCATCATCTTTTGTAGGTGGAGTTGACAATTTATTGGTACATGACTTAGAGCAGGAGTTGATGGAAAGCAGATTTGGGTTGTGTTATTGCTATCAAGCATATGATGTCTCTTCATTATCAGTGATGCAATGGAGTTTGGGTGATGAGACCATGGATAGTGATTTCCAGAGATGTGGATTCTCTGCACTTGACATAGTTCCATTCAGTAGTTGTGATTTTGGAGATTGGTTGAGTTGTATTCTCCAGTTTGATTTTAGATTCCTCTTGGTTATATTTCTAAGGATATTGTAGGAGCTTGCATTGATTGTCATTAGTATAGATCATGACTACATTTGGGATCCAGGTGGATCGAGTGGTTCATTGTTCCACGATTGCTTGGGGACAAGCAATTTCAGGAGGGGCAGATTGTCATGTCCCCTTTTTAGGTGACATCGCTCAGAGTTGATGATTAGCCTATCATGCAACCCTCGTAGGCTGATAGGATGGATAGAGGGTCGTGATGGAGCAATGCTTGGCTTCAATTAGCAGAATTCCTACAGTTGGTTTTTGTTCGGGCTCTTTCGGACATGAATTAAGGGAGATATTAATATTTTGATTGATTTAATCAAATATTAATTACTGGGTCTAATTTTAATTAAATATTAATTATTAATATTTTAGTCTAATTTTAAAACCCAAATCCTAATTTAAGAATCCCAAGTTCTAATTTGAGGAATTCTAATTTAAGAACCCCAAGTTCTAATTTGAGGAAATCTAATTTTAGCATACACACCTTTGGAGGGTATAAGGGTTTCTCATGGGAGAGAGTTTGAATTCATGATTGATTATTGATATTGAGTTTTGCTAAGAATTCTTCTGTGAATACTGAGCCAAGGGTTTCAGGATTCCATTTGCATTAAAGAACGTCAACTCTTCATTGTGTGTGATTCAGAGGTTGTGAAAAATCAACCGATCTATTGCCAAATTGAGAGATAACTTCATACAGAAGTTATCACAAGGGTTACAAGATTGAGAGATAACTTCACACAGAAGCTATCACAGGGATTTCAAGTATTTATTTCATTATGTTTTTGATTCAAATATTGCACAGATAGAGATCTTTTATATTAAAGTCGTTCCAGATTTGCAAAAGATCAAGTTTTGAGACGATGTTTGTATTCTTTTATATGCATCCCAGAAGTTCATTATTGTAATCAACAGAGGAATAATAAGAGCACTGATTTTCCAGTTAAGATATTTACTGTGGTTTATTTGTTATTTGAATTTATCTTGCAAAATCATATCTTATTTCATGCAAAAGTAAAATATAGTGAAATAGTCAAAAAAATATCAGGTTTCAGAATTGAAGAGAAATGGGGATATTACAGCCTGTAATATCCCCAACCAATAGGGACTATTAAATGATAAAAGCTTCGAATTGCTTTTCTATATTTTTGCAAATATCTTCAAATAGATAAATAAAACACAGTATAATCTCTTATTTATTTGCTCATGTGCTTACAATAGAGGTCCTCTGTCAAGTATATAAAGAATAAAATAGATACGGCCTTAATAGCCTAAATATTCTATAATATGGGAAATAAATATGGATCTGGTACATCTCAGCCTGCTATGTCAAAAACATAGTCACCGACATCGGTTATACTACCATCATCGATCGACTGGGGTCGTTAACCTGTCGACATTGATGATAGGTTGGCCGATGTCGATCTCTGTAGGTCTCTGCCTGCCGATGCTGATGTCTGATATTTCTACTGATGCATACGGATTTTCATGAATCTGTACGGACTTTGTACAGTTGCCAAAATAGCTTGATCCTGATCTGAAGAACTATGGGCCAATATAAAAGATCTATATCTGGATATTTATTGAATCAAAAACCAAAATAAATAAATACCTGTGAACCCCTATGATAGCTTCTATATGAAGTTATCTCTCAAACTTGTAACCCTTGTGATAACTTCTGTATGAAGTTATCTCTCAATTTGGCAATAGATCAGTTGATCTCTCACAACCTCTGAATCACACACAATGAAGAGTGGACGTTCTTCAATGCAAATGGAATCCTGGAACCCTTGGCTCAGTCTTCACAGAAGAATTCTTAGCAAAACTCAATATCAATAATCAATCATGAATTCAAACTCTCTCCCATGAGAAACCCTTATACCCTCCAAAGGTGTGTATGCTAAAATTAGATTTCCTCAAATTAGAACTTGGGGTTCTTAAATTAGAATTCCTCAAATTAGAACTTGGGCTTCTTAAATTAGGATTTGGGTTTTAAAATTAGACCAAAATATTAATAATTAATAATTAATTAATATTTAATTAAAATTAGACCTAATAATTAATATTTGATTAAATCAATCAAAATATTAATATCTCCCTTAATTCATGTCCGAAAGAGCCCAAATGAAAACCAACTGTAGGAATTTTGCTAATTGAAGCCAAGCCTTGCTCCATCACGACCCTCTATCCATCCTATTAGCCTATGAGGGTCGCATGATAGGCTAATCATCAACTCCAAGCGATGTCACCTAAAAAGGGGACATGACAATCCGCCCCTCCTGAAATTGCTTATCCCCAAGCAATTGTGGAATAATGAGCCACTCGATCCACCTGGATCCCAAATGTAGTCATGATCTATACTGATGATAATCAATGCAAGCTCCTGCAATATCCTCAAAAATATAACCAAGAGGAATCTAAAATCAAACTAGAGAATACAACTCAACCAATCTCCAAAATCACAACTGCTGAATGGAACTATGTCAAGTGTGGAGAATCCACATCTCTGCAAATCACTAGCCACGATCTCATCACCCAAACTCTTATGCATCACTGATAATGAAGAGACATCATATGCTCAATAGAAATAACACAACCCAAATCTGCTTGCCATCAACTCCTGCTCTAAGTCATGTACCAATAAACTGTCAACTCCACCTGCAAAAGATGATGCCAATCCATCCCATAATGGATGGTAAGAAACTGGAGTGGATCTACACCTATGTGAAATCAAATCTTCTCTCTCTAGGTCAAAAGAAGAATAATGAGCATACCCCACCTCAAAATCATTGTGAGGTAACATAGTAGATAGGATCCCTATAATCTCCCCACCCAATCTGCTAATAGCACCAGTACCTCAGACGAGAACACCTTCTGACACCTTATGTGAGTCTAGACGAACACCTGCACTATCCAGCAAATACTCCATGAATGATTCAGTGCAGTAAAAATTATATTCAGAAGCATCAACATACTCCCCCGCACACCACAATTGATCCTTTTGTAAAGGTGGCACAACCAACTATACCACACTGTCATCTGTGTGATAATAATCAATCTGGAGACTCGACTCCATTGGTATCTCAAACTCATCAAAATCAGGTACTCCCAATTCTTGAACATGTGTGTCAACCTCAACAACATGTTCCTCAGCAATAACTATAGGAACGTACTCACCACCAACCACCTCAATATACGAATGATCTGGGTCTAGAGCTGGTGAAGACTGCAAATGCTCTAGCTCCATGGTCACCTTAGCCAAATGAAACTGTGACTCCTCATAAGCCAACTACGTACTCTCAAGAATCTCATAAGTCACCTCTAACTACTGAGTAAGCTCACTCACCTTATCTTCCTCGACCAATAATGCATCATATGGTGTGCTGCCCCACTCCATGAGATAATCTCTATCGGCTACCAACTGCATATAATCCTGTCTCAGAATCTGGATAGCCTCCCATAACAAGTAGATCTCTATCAAGGACAAATAACTGCCTCCCTGCTCAATGCTAGTAGGAGAACCCCATCCATAAACTACTAACAACTGATGAGCAGTATCAAAATGCTCACAAGCGGTAGTGATATCTCTCTCACTTACTCTCAACTGGCTGGTCACATGATGGCACTGGCTAGATTGTCTCCTATAATCCTCCTTTGATGCACAATCCAAAAGAGTAGACTCAAAATCACTGATCTCTAGAGTACTACCATCCATACTCTACGAATCAACTCCAAAGCTCATATCAACATACAGAGCATCAAAAACTATAGCATCACTGTCTAACTCCTCCGTATCGAAAGAAACTGTCAGTGAAACTAAGTCCTCAAAACTGTCCACTACATTCTCCTGGGTGTCATTTGCAATAATCAGATCCTGGGACTCTGCTATAATCTCTACCATATCTGAGAGATCATCAACACTCAGTGTACTAACATCTGAGTACACCTCTACACTCTGAGTGCAAACAACGTACTCATCCTCATCTAACTCTGAAGAGGCTGCTGTTAAAACTATCTCATCGTCACCATCTCCTATCTCATAAGAATCATGGGACATGCTGTTATCCTGTCTAACTAATCTGTAGTGCTCTCTCCTCAGCTTAACAAAGTGATCAAAAGACACCCTCTTTCGAGCTTCAAGTGATAATAACTCCCACTCATCATTCACTGTCATATACCGTGTGGATTTGTCTTTGAATGTAGGGTATGAAAGAATTTCACTCATCCTCCTCTGGGTTTTAACCAACTGGTTCAAACTTTGTTTCAGCTTCTTCATATCCGTGTCCCACTGTTTCTGAGTACTTGAAGTACCCATGATTTACTAACAAATTCCCTTATGTGTACTCAAGCAAAAAATAACTCACTTAAATAAAATAGTGACTTAAAAAATAATAACTAAAAATTCACTAATTTTAAAAGCTTTTGGGGCAGAAGTATCAAAAAATGATTAAGGGAATTTAAGTTTTGACTTAGCAAGGAGATGTGGGCAAAAGTCCTTACGGCGTCATTTGCATGCCTTGTAAAGAAAGAAGAAAGCTAGCGTTTGCATGATGCAAGGAGCGGTTGACCCTGGATTTGTGCTATAGGCACTATTATGCATGCATACTCGGCTCTTCTCTTGCTGTAACTCTCTCTGTGTGCCCTAGCCCTCTGCCCTACCTCTGTGTGCCTCTCTCTGCATTCTATGGTACTGACTTAAATCCCTGCAAACCTCTACGTACCTGCAATACTTCTTCAAACCTCTACGTTTCTGGCTTAAACTTTGATATCTAGCAATCAAAGTTGAATCACCACAATGATAAATAAATTGATTTAAGAAAGCAAAATGAATTCTTGAGCATCCCAATAAATCTATCTCTATTGCTTTTTAATTGTGCGATGTGGCATTCAATCTCATCCTTGCAATTTGTATTATATCAAAAAATTTCCTTTATCTCCTGTGTGCCTACTTCCCATGATTTGATATTCATGCAGCTAGCCTGCTGAGTGAGCAGCTTCAGATTTTGTCTTTTCTAGACTTCTATCCCCTGACGATCTCTTGTCTTACCTGTATTTGTCTCTTGCATCTCCAGCCACAATATCGATATTGACTATTTTAAAATATTCAGAGAACAATTCCATGATTTTTATCAAACCCTTTTGAATGCTGTATGATCATGCTTCAAAATTTATCTTTAAATCAATTCTTTCTTTACCTGTCCAGAAGCTGTGATTTCACTAAAAATGGGCCCTACATTTCTGATTATTTTATTAAAGATCAAAGCCTTGAAGACCTGTTCATATAGTCTACAATTTTTCATTAATCTTTCCAGCAATTTCAAACCCTAGGAGTATGAGATTCTCTTTTCGAAAACCAACACAGGATGGCAGGAAACCGCTCTGATACCACTGTAATATCCCCAACCAATAGGGACTATTGAATGACAAAAGCTCTGAATTACTTTTTTGTATTTCTGCAAATATCTTCAAATAAATAAAACATAGTATAATCTCTTATTTATTTGCTCATGTGCTTACAATAGAGGTCCTCTGTCAAGTATATAAAGAATAAAATAGATACGACCTTAATAGCCTGAATATTTTGCAATCTGGGAAATAAATATGGATTTGGTACGTCTCGGCCTGGGTATGATAGTTGAAGAGAGTTGCAAGCAATCTGTTTGACAAAATTCTTGAGGCAAAAAATCAAGGTTTTTTTTATCAGATTGGCCATCTTGGACAGCAAAATGGTTGTCATGGCTTCTAAAATTGTTGATCAGGTAACGATTGCTTATGATGAATATATAGCATTACCAGATAAGGTCAAAGAATGCTTAGACTTTGAGCAATATATGGAACATCGGATGGATTATAGCAAGCAAAAGAGAAAATCGAATAAATGTGAACAGCCAAGTGTTGAGAGCATCGTGAATGATATCCAGTGGGAACTTAAGCTTTCACAATGAAGGTTAACTCAGAGTTTGTAGTGGTATGAGGATACCCTTTCAAGATGAACCTCATCACGAAGCAAAAATGGGAGACTGGGTGAAGTATCCAGAAGTCTCTATGATGAGTTTGGTTTAAAATGTGATAAGTTAGTAGATCATGATCTTCAACCTACAGATGAACATGGGGTTAAAAATGAAATGGTAGTTGATAAGGAAATCTTACATCAAGAAAATAGTATGGTGGAGCCACAAAATGATATTAACAACACTCCAGAGGATGTTATTAACATTGCTAATACTTCTGATTTTTATGACAGTGATGATAAAAGTTTGCATCAGCTTGAGACAGCAGTGACTACACATGTGCAAGATGCTGCTATGGGGTTGTCACATGAAAGTACTCAAGAATTGGGTACTAGTGATGCATTATGTGTTGAGGATTCATGTCATGGTGAGTCTGATTTTCTAGATCAGACCTTAGAAAACAAGCTAGAAGATTCATATGTTGATATTGAATCCCAGGATCGTGCTTTGGATGGACATGCAGTTACTTTGGGAGTGGAAGTGTGTGAAGATACTATCATACCAGCAACTTCTACCTTATCAGTTGAGCCATCCTTTGAGGTACATAGCAGTAGTACCTTAGATGTTGAAGTGTGCATGGATGAAAGCACACATGATGCTGCTTATCATGTAGTGAGTGATGACGAATCAGCCTCATATCATAGTGCATATTGTGAACCAAAAAAATTGTATGGGGGTCATTAGCTACAGAGTCATCATTTGGTTAGGCAACTAAAGGCGAATGACAATATGATTACCACAACCATTGAGCATTTTGATGTTGCTCATCAGATGTTAGCTACCTATGGTTGGAGTACTCCTTTGAAAGATGAGCATGGTGATAGTGGTTTTTCCCTTGCAGAGATACATGCACTTCAAGAATCAATTGGAATGATGAAACAAAATTACTTAAAACTACTTGCAGACAGGGATTTTCTTCTCGAGTGGGATTGCATTTGTTATGCTTGAATTCAGAGTGTGGACGTGTGCTCAGATGTTAGTACACTGAGTGTTGATGATCTCTCAGATATGATAGAGATTGTAGAAGAGTCCCAGGATCCGATTATTGCAGATGTCACCCAGGAGAATGTAGTGGACAGTTTTGAGGACTTAGTTTCTTCAGCAGTTTCTTTCAGTACGGAGGAGTCAGACAGTGATGCTATAGTTTTTAATACTCTATATGTTGATATGAGCTTTGGAGTTAATTCACAGAGTATGGATGGTAGTACTTCTGAGATTCTTGAGAGTACGAAGTTGGCTTATGAGGAGTCACAGTTTCATTTGGCTAAGGTGACCATGGAGCTAGAGCATTTGCGGTCTTCACCAGCTCCAGACCCAGATCATTCGTTTATTGAGGTGGTTGGTGGTGAGTACATTCCTATAGTTGTTGCTGAGGAACATGTTGTTGAGGCTGACACACATGTTCAGGAATTGGGAGCACCTGATTCCGATGAGTTTGAGATACCAATGGAGTCGAGTCTCCAAATTGATTATTATCACACAGATGACAATGTGGTATAGTTGGTTGTGCCACCTTTACAGAGGGATCAGTTATGGTGTGCGGGGGAGTATGTTGATGCTTTCGCATATAATTTTTACTGCACTAAATAATTCATGGAGTATTTTCTAGATAGTGTAGGTGTTCGTCTAGACTCACATAAGGTGTCATAAGGTGTTCTCATCTGAGGTACTGGTGCTATTAGCAGATTGGGTGGGGAGATTATAGGGATCCTATCTACTATGCTACCTCAAAATGATTTTGAGGTGGCATATGCTCATTATTCTTCTTTTGACCCAGAGAGAGAAGATTTGATTTCACACAGGTGTAGATCGTCTCCAGTTTCTTACCATCCATTATGGGATGGATTGGCATTATCTTTTGCAGGTGGAGTTGACAGTTTATTGGTACATGACTTAGAGCAGGAGTTGATGGCAAGAAGATTTGGGTTGTGTTATTGCTATCGAGCATATGATGTCTCTTTATTATCAATGATGTATAGGAGTTTGGGTGATGAGACCGTGGCTAGTGATTTGCAGAGATGTGGATTCTCTGCACTTGACATAGTTCCATTCAGTAGTTGTGATTTTGGAGATTGGTTGAGTTGTATTCTCTAGTTTGATTTTAGATTCCTCTTGGTTATATTTTTGAGGATATTGCAGGAGCTTACATTGATTGTCATCAGTATAGATCATGACTACATTTGGGATCCAGGTGGATCGAGTGGTTCATTGTTCCACGATTGCTTGGGGACAAGAAATTTTAGGAGGGGCAGATTGTCATGTCCCCTTTTTAGGTGACATCGCTCAGAGTTGATGATTAGCCTATCATGCGACCCTCATAGGCTGATAGGATGGATAGAGGGTCGTGATGGAGCAAGGCTTGGCTTCAATTAGTAGAATTCCTACAGTTGGTTTTTGTTCGGGCTCTTTTGGACATGAATTAAGGGAGATATTAATATTTTGATTGATTTAATCAAATATCAATTATTGGGTCTAATTTTAATTAAATATTAATTAATTATTAATTATTAATATTTTGGTCTAATTTTAAAACCCAAATCCTAATTTAAGAAGCCCAAGTTCTAATTTGAGGAATTCTAATTTAAGAACCCCAAGTTCTAATTTGAGGAAATCTAATTTTAGCATACACACCTTTGGAGGGTATAAGGGTTTCTCATGGGAGAGAGTTTGAATTCATGATTGATTATTGATATTGATTCTTGTTAAGAATTCTTCTGTGAAGACTGAGCCAAGGGTTCCAGGATTCCATTTGCATTGAAGAATGTCCACTCTTCATTGTGTGCGATTCAGAGGTTGTGAGAGATCAGCCGATCTATTGCCAATTTGAGAGATAGCTTCATACAAAAGTTATTATAGAGGTTTACAGGTTTGAGAGATAACTTCACACATAATTTATCACAAGTATTTACAGGGATTTATTTTATTAAGTTTTTGATTCAAGATTTTGATTCAGATATTGCATAGATAAATATCTTCTGTATTAGAGCCGTCCCAGATTTGCAAAAGATCAGGTTTTGAGATGATATTTGTATTCTTTTATATGTGTTCCAGAGATTCATTATTTTAATCATTCTAAAGAATAATAAGAGCACTAATTTTCTAGTTAATAGATTTACTGTGGTTTATTTGAATTTATCTTTCAAAATATCTAAAAAAGCGAAATACAGAAAGATAGTCAGGAAAATATCCAGTTTCAGATTTGAGGGGAAATTGGGGATATTACAATTGACTTCAGTCTAGAGACCTCAATAGGGAGTTGAAGTACATCAAGAGTAAGGTTTTGTAGGTGTTATGAATTAAGTGAATGTAAATAATATTTATTAACCACTATAAAATCACAAAACCATATTTTAATTGTGTGAAAATCATATTTAATTATGCAAAAACAATTCCTTCAAACCATAGTTTAATGAAAGCATAAAAGGAGAGAACAAAATTAGTAATAACACATAACACAGATATAATGTGGTTCACCCAATGTGGGTTACATCCACCAAGAAAGTCCTCAAATAAATCAGTAATCTAAAATAATATTACAATGAACTCTCACAGAGATAGAATATCTCTACTAGAATTCACAAATGAAATCTCTGAATTGCTGATCCAAATATGAAACCTATCAATAATAATACACAAATGCTCTACCACACCTTTACCTATATAAAACAAACATTCACAAGATGATATACCACACCTTGAAAAAATATCTCACATATTATGTTCTGTTATATCTGTCATACCTCCAAAGCCTCACCACCACTTGTATATATCTCAAATGAGGAGAAAAATCACCAAATAAAGGAGATACATGTTATCCTTATCCAAAATAGCCTCATCCACAAAGGATCACGCCATTTACACCTAACCATGATTATCCATAATCCCCACCAAGTAGAAACATGCCATTCTCCACCAAATGGCACAACTTCCAATGAGTAAGTCTAACCCACTTCCATAATACATCAAGAAATTATTAAATACATCATTTGATAATTTTTCTCCTTCTAATGCATCATAGAAATAAGTAAGTACATCATTTAATAATTTATCCTAATGTATCGTGAAAATTATTAAATACATCATTTAATAATTCTCTCCTAAGGCATTACATAAATATTAAATAAACAATTAATTCCCTCTAATGAGGAAATCAATCCCACTTCCAACAAATATGTAAGAATACATGAGAATTATTAAATAAACATTTAATAACTTTCACCCACATGAAGAGCAAAGGAAAAATGTGATCCCCACATCCTTGGAGCTCTATAGGCCCCCAAGTGTACCAACAAGGTCATGTGATAGCCCCAAATGGCTCCACACTCAACAAAATTTTGTGAAGGAGTGAGGTGTTGAAGGGTCAAAAACTAGTCTCAAGAATGTGTACTAGGCCATTAGGCCAAATAGCCATTGAGGTTCAAAAGTGAAATAAAGTGTAAAGTTGTGTGGAGGCCTTTGAAAGTAGATTGAGTGGGTTGAATGAAGGTTGGATAGGTGGATGTAAGAGCTAGAGGAAGTGTTATTGAAAGTATTAAAGAAGAGAAAGGCATATATGCATATCCAAGCTTAAGGAATGTATAGTGAGAGAGGTGAAGAGTGAATGAAAAAGGCGTAGGTTGGATATAGTAAAGGTGATGCATGAGCATCACCAAATACATGTAGAATCTATGTTGACAATATTCTTAGGTAATTATTAAGACATATAAACTAGGTTAGTTTAGTAAGTTTAATTTGAAAAAGTAAGAGATAATCTGAGCAAGTTTAGTAAATTACCAATCTTGGTTTAGAATATAAAAAAGTGATAATCCTCACTCATAATGAGGATGAATTGTACAAGACCAACCAAAGAGCTTAAAAGGACAAAAAAATATCTTTTTTGAAGAGGTTAGAGCATATGTTGTAGGTCTGTCTCAATGGAGGAAGATTGTGTAAATGTTTTCTTATTATACATAATAAATATTGTTGAGTCTTATTTAATGGTTTACATTGTATTATCCTTTTATAATATTATTATAATCCTTTCACATTGATTTCAAGCTTAAATCTCAGTTATATTCGTGAAACCCTTAGGAATTCTATATTTTTACTATTACAATCAGTTTTAGAGGCTTCTTTACATGTGCAAACTATTATATGAATTCAATTGAAGTATTTGAATATTTGAATAGGTTTTTTAAGACAAATATACATGAGTTAAATCATATAAAATCCCAATGATCTCTATGAACTATCAATAATTAGCTCTCAGCTTGCAATTTTTTTGAGTAAATCTGAAGTAAGGGTTTCATGAGTAAAACACCTCTAAAACTCAAACGATTGAACAATAAGGTAAAAAAATTTGTAATCAGATGTGGAATGGATATTATAAATTATTCAAAATATCATTAGGTTGATATATAGTTTTGAATTACAGATACATAGGACTATTTTTTTGTACAATAATAAAAGACCCTTTTTGAGAAAGTTGTGCATAAGATAAGACAAGTTTTTGGTTGATTTGAGTTATATAAAACTGGGTAAGGGTTGGAAAATGATACAATTTATAAAATACTACTATAAATATAATTTTTAAGAGCTAAAAACTCTATTTTGAGAAATTGACCTATTGGAGCAACAACTAGGTCTAGAGACCTAAAAACTTAAAAAGATAGAATTTGAGAATGAAATCTCAATCTCTTAAAGACCTATAGTTGGTTGATTTATTGTAAGTTTTTAAACCTAAATAAATCCTTAATTTTTAATAAGACCTATTGAAAGTGTCTTGAATAATAATTATTCAAAGGAAGGAAAGCAGATTTGAGAGATTAGTGACTAGTTAAGAGCAAACCTAATGAGAAATTGACTAGTTTAAAAGAAGATTATTGAGAGTGGATTTTGAGTCAATTTTAGAAGAAGATTAGATAATATAGGTTTTAATTCTTCATGATATTAGGTCATATGAATAAAACTTTCATATAATTATTAAACATGGAAGAGTAAACTGTGCATTAAGAGGTATTAGGGATGATAAAGGGTTTTGGCCGAAGATATTGTCTCATGAATGAATATTTAATTTCAGGTTAGTATGGTTTCCTTTTATTAGACTAAAGATATTATAGTAAAATTTAGGTAGAATTTAATCTTTACAATTTACAAGTATGAACATGATTGGGTATGGGCCTTAAGTGAAATCAAATTTCATGTTAATGATCAATTGAAAAGTTGTAAATGGGTGATGAAAAATGTAAAATAGATAAGAGTGTCATCAGTTATTTACACTACACACAATCAAATAAAAACTTTAATGTAAAAAATATGGAATATCATATATTTATAGAATTTAAAAGAATAATTTTTTAATCTTCATTTGTGTACAACATTAAATATGAAATCTGATAGATAATAATTTAGAATATTGAAACAACACTATATGATAATATTTTAAATTAAAAATAAATATAAATTAGATATATTAACATAATTTATATGAAAACTCCAAAAAAATCATAAAGGCACATGTATAATGTCAACAATATACATATATTTCCATGGTAGGCATACATAAAATTAAAACATATACCAACATAGTATATAATCTTAGGTGACTGTCATATACACATATACAATGCCAAAAATGTGTATGTTGACATATAGGAATACAATAAAGCACTTTTCATGTAGGACATCCTAATCATAAAATAGCCTCCCTCTCTTTTCCTTCTTTGAAGAAGACTCTCCCTGGGATGCCTTGTTAGTAGATGGAGATCTCTCTAATGCCTTAGATTGTTCCAAGGTCTGACTATGGGTCACACTCATAGCTCACTTGTAGCTAAACCTATTCAAATACAAGTATTATCTAAAAATTAACATAAATTACATTAAACCACTTGTTAATAAATTAATTTTAAATTAGAATAAAAAATCATTTAAACATGTACTTAATGCAAGCTCACGGTTAGGATCAATATTTTTTTATGCTCTAATAAGTCAGTGTCAGGCTCAACTATTTGAATATGTATCTAAAATAGGGAATAAACATGAGAATTTTCTTTACTAATCATTTGAATAGGACTATCAGATGTCATGGGACAACCCTGCATACACAAAATATTCACATAATTTATATTTTCCTCAATTATGTAGTAAAATTATTAAAATAAGTCTATTTTTACAATTTAAAATTGCAAGTTAAGATATACCTCTATCAGTTCTTATGTAGATGAGATTGTAGTAGTAATGCCTATGTTTGTCTTGGCTCGCAATGATGGAGAAGTGTCTACTTGATTCATCAACTAAATGTAAACAAGGTCTCACTTACTTTTCTATAAATTATCAAAGAAATATATGGCAAGTTTTTCTCCTTTATTAAACCAAGAGTGTGTTTAATAGAACTATACTTGAATTATGAGATCATTGATAGATAAATTTAACTTAAACTTAGAAGGTACATATACATAGACTAAATTTACATAGATCATAAGATTAACTCAAAATTTTACCTCTATATTAGTAAAAGGTGTTATACTAAAAGAGATAAATGCAGGAGTAGATGGGCCAATAGCTAGATCTAAAAATGTAAACAATGGCTTCTTGAAATAAAATATTACAAATGTTGACTATGATGATGAAGGCACCCTCACCTCCTGGGATATAAAAAATGACATATGTATTATTCAATTTCTATGTAAATTAATTGTTAGCTAAATCAAATTTGTAATTATAACATAAATTTAACATGACACTTATATAAAATATACCTACATTTATGTAGTGGATGATATCTACACACTAAATATACATTTCAAAAACACATCACTCATAAGTAAATTATCTAAGTCATCAAAACCAATAACATCATCATCATCAGAAGGTCTATTGCATATAGCTCCATAAGATCTACAAGGGTAGGGTTGAGTATGCACACTAGGTGGTGTATCTATATCATCAGTCTCTAAAAGCCTACTCATATGTTAAATGAGTGTATCAGTGAATGAAATAAGTACATGTAGAGTGTTAATCTCCATGAACTAATGAACTATAAAGGAGATTTTGGGTTCAAGTGGCTTTTGGATATAGATATTTATAGGCTGATTAGGTGCATGACATGCACCTTGTAGATCTTATGCAGAGCCTTTCCCTTGGCCTTGAAACTCACTAAAATTAAAATAGTTCAAAATGTCATAGAGGAAAAATTCATAAAATAGTTAGTAGGATGGGTTATTAAAAATAAATAAACTACCAATTAAACAATGAAAATAAAAAAAGATTTTTAGCACTTCTTCTACATGGTAGCATCATTAATTATCATCTTCTTGGGATGAAATAGGGAAAGGTTTAGCCTCACTAGGGAAAAAAATGATCATAAAGTGGAGGAGAGTGAGGGAAAAGATAGATCATGAATGTAAAATGAGGAATTTCTACGTTTGGTTCAATTTTTTTTGGGTGACATAGGGAACGCAATCATGTTATTAACATAATCACATTATTTATTTAAATAATTCCATCATGTTATTTAATATCACAATCACATTATTAATAGGTAATTACTGAGCCATAATTTAAATAACATGATCATGTTATTCAAATAACATGATCATGTTATTTAAATAACACATTGGCATTATTAAATAATGCAATTTCATTATGAGAAGTGTTCATGTAATTGTCCACCAACTTTGTGCACATACCCCAAAGAGTGTGATGACATCACAAGATATAATTACATATGATTTTGGTGCTACAATATTAAAACTATAGGAGCTATGTGTTAATGCATAAATGGAATTGGATATAATAAATTTACATGTAGCTATGGAACCTACTCCCAATATTATTGATGTTAGCACAAACTTAGATGTGAAATAACAATAATCTTCAGTAAGATCTAATGAACTAAATCCTCCTAAATCAAGATACATCTCATTTTTATGAGAAATTACTTCTCTCAGAAGACATTTCAAGAGAGATAAAGACAATGAACAAGCTAAGTAACATATAGAGTGCTCTTTGTGAACTTGACAAAAAAATTATCAACTTGTGCAAAACTGTTGATGAAATGACAAAGGTCATGAACTTGCATTTCAAATAAAATTATTTTTAAATATGATACTATATTTGTTGCTATAACTAAGTTAATTTTTTTAAAATTAAACAAATCAAGGAGGAATAACAAAGTATTGTTGTGTAGACTACAAAAGGAGTGAACCCTCAAAGTGGGCATCTTTCTCACGAAAAGTATTCACAATTAAAACATAATCTATTTTCCCATTTTAATTTTGTAATATTCTATGGTTATTAATGTATTACCTTTTTATAATATTCAAGTCAATTAAATGAGTAAAAAGTGAAGAAGTGAAGTGCGAATGTAAGAATATAAGAAATGTTTGTTGGGAAGGAATCCGAAGGGTGACATTCAAAGAATGACCACCAAGTTTGAAAATTTGTAAACCTTGTGTTTTCTAATCTTTTTCAATGATTGGGGTCTTAAAATTTTGCATATGTGAATACCATGTTTATACACTACATTGAAGTTGAGAAACCAATAGCTTTCAAAATCCCACTATCATATATGTGTTGACCAATGACCAAACATTTATATTTGTTAATTTTATTCTAATAATCTTCCAAATCTAAATGACCACTCCTTGAATCTCCAAATTCTAGGATTATTATCTAAAAAGTGGATATGGGTTTAAATCTCATTTATTTGTGTTTCATTTTTTGGAGGCTTAATTATACGGAAGGCAACTTCCTTAAGCTTATGAGGTTTTTATAGGCATAGTCAAAATGAAGAATTTTTCTAGGTGAATGTAAATAAGAGGCTATCATGGTCATAAATATATTATATTCACCCCTTGAAACTATCCTAAGAGGCTATATAGTCTAACTTAAGCTTTAAAGTGCTTGAAACACACCAAAAACCTAAAATACACTAAAATTCTTAAAACTGGATTACATGTTTATATAATAGCAATAAAATGCTATATGCATTGAGTGGATTTGAATATTAGTGTTTTAGGAAATTAATAATATCTGAATAAGGTGAAAATAATGGAAAATATCTAATAGTAATGATATGGTTCTAGATTAGTGCCCTTAAGGAATAACCTTTATTGGAAAGGACATAGGTCAGACTCTAGAATCTAATAGTTCTAAACTGGTGCCTTATCCATTGGAATATAGAGTAATATGTAATTTCACAGGTCATTTAACATAATTCAAAGAGTAAGGTGTGATTAAAAAAAACAAAAAAATGGAAACAAACCAAAATCCTAACTCACTTATATACATGTGGGGAAAAACTTGATGTAGGGACATCCTAGGTGTACAAGCAATCTTGAATTGACAAAAAAGGTAGGAATTGGCATAATTTCAATTAAAATTCTTAGGGAATATTTATTAGTTCAAAAGGGTTTTTGGTTCATAAAATATCCAATTTTGGTTTAGTTGGAGTTACAATAGTTTTCTAAAATCATAGGGATCACATCAACTCCAAGTTGGTTTGTATTGGTGGTCACATGTATATTCCCTCACAACTCTAAGTTGTACTATTGGGAGCCATGCACACATAATTTTATAAGTTATTTAGTTCATAGGGAATATATAATATCTATGTCAGTGGCCACATTATATCACTAAGTTTCTAAGTCCATGGGGGAGTTTATATTTTCTACATTCTTGTTCATAACTAAACACTCTTTCTGAACCCGAAAAGACATGCATTAGTTTACAAAGTCTAATGGGTATAGATGCAAGTGTCATAGTCATAATTATTCATAGAGGCCTTATCTTGTTTTTAATTCTAAGTCATGGTAGGGTCATGGGTACATGACCAATTTCAAATTGGAGTTCATAACTCTAATGGGTCTATGATAACACACACACACACACACACACACACACACACACACACACACACACACACACACACATTACATGAATCTCATACTAATCACATGATTTTGTTGTAGATGTGATAAATTCTTGTACGTGAAGAAGATCCATGTGATAAAATTGTGAGACTCTTTTATTTTAGTTAACTACAAGTTGTGAAAAAGAATCTCACATTTGTTGTAGGTAAGAGAAATTATTTTAAGAGGAGAGAGTTATGGGAAAGGGATAGAGACTCTTGATTGAGACTATTTTAGGTTTAAAAAAATAAGCATTGCTTATATCGATGCCAAGTTGTAAAATATAAGCTGATAGAGGGTAATATTATCACAAGTGTGTGAGAAGTCATGTAGGTATGAATCAAGTAGTGGAAAAGAGGCTCTTATTTGAGTCTAATGTAGGTTGTGAAAGAGAAGATTTCTTAAATCAATTACAATTTTTGAAATATAATCTTGTTTGTGGAGATGAAATGACATACAAAAGAGGAAGTTCACCAAAGTAGAAGACCTAGTAGAGATGTTGAAGGAATTCCATTAAATATTGGGATGGAACAAGTGGAGAAGATGTTGAAACTATGAGTAAATATTTAGAAGAATAAATTATGATGGGGTGGTTGTCCCTATAATAAAGGTTGGATGCTTTGGTGAGAGATGCAAGTGAAGTAGAATATCTAAACAAAGAAAATAGACCAACAAAGGTGAAGGTGAAAGAAAGAGTTAAGTCCACTTGAAATATTATTTTGTTTTGTGGTAAAGATAGCTAGTGAAGTTCATGAAATGGATTATTGAGTTAGAATTTTTCTATGAAGATGAAAACATTGTAGATCCTATGAGGTTAAAAATTACATGATATAAGTTATGTGGATATGTAATTGTGTATTGGGGAGACATCCAAAATAAGAGACAAGAGAAAGGAAAAAGAAGTTGAGTAGTTTAAAACATATGGTTTCTAATTTTATGGATCATATTGTCCATACAAAATTGTAGAGAGAATGGTGGAAGAATATCCAAACATTGAGACTTGAGAGAGAAGTGAAGAAGATTTCCTTTAGGCAATAAAAAAAGGATGTTTCCAAATGAGTAGCTCAAAGATGTGAGTGAATAGAATAAGGTTGCTTTGAAAATAATTTAGAAAATGAGATCTACAAGTGAGAATCCCAAGTATGCTTTCAAGAGCATCAGAGAGAGAAATTTTTGAGTAGCCCTTAAAGGAAGAAATATTCATGGAAGAGGATGTTGAAGTAATTTTTTTTTCACCAAGATAAGGAAACCTATTATTTGATGATGGGAAAGAAATTATAGAATCCTTTAGGTGGGAAGAGGCTGTCATCATTAAAGGATAAAGGTACTAAAATTGATATTTATCTTTTGCAAAGAAGAAGCTCAAGTTTTTAATGAAGAAAACAATGAATGTAAAGGAAGCACAAGTGAATGCACATAAGGAGTGTGTAGTTGAAGACCACCATAGAGGAAAAAAATCATTTGAATAATGATGTAAAAATAGTATTGGATATTTTTGATAATGGACCTTTGAAATCCATCATGTGAATGAAATCTAAGAGAAAAATGTGAGCAATAGAGAAGAGTTGGACAATGTGTCCGCGAGGCATGAATAAGTGCTAAAAACTATTTGTGGGATCTATTGATTTCCTTAATGTGGGTGATTTAAGTGTAGGTCCATCAATGATGAAGATAGTAAAGAAGAGGATAAATTTTAGTTTGATCCAGTTGCTCATATACATAAGAGACAACATGAAGAAGTGGAAAAAGAGATATTTCACTTAAATAAATTTGATGTGGGAGAGAAGAATCAAAAAGGAGATTGGATATGCAAAAAATGTCATTTTAATGACATAGAAGAAAAATAATAGAAAGAGGGAGAATGAAATGAACATTGTGCTAATGAAAATGGGATAATAAATAAATAAAAATAGAAAGAGGTGTTTTCACTAGAAAAACTAAGCATTGTTCTAATAAGTAGGTACAATGATGAAGGCTTTGATAAGCCTGAGCTTGGGGGAGATCAAGCTTATAATATGAATATGGATGAAGCACCTATGGGGGCTATAAATTCTCATGTTTTTAAGCTAATTTAAGGCTATAGTCTATGTTGATGTGCATAAATGAATAGAAAGGAAGCATTCAAAAAGGCCTTTCAAGGTGAAGAGGTGATTCTAGAAGTGCAAAATTATGCACTTAATAATGTGAAGTGGAATAATTGATTTTTAATTCAACTAGAGCATGTGAAAAAATATAGAAATAAGTATCTTATTTGAGGACTGTAATGAATAAAAGAGCTACAAGTAGAATGGTAATGTCACAAAGGAAATCAAAGTAAAAGATGGCATCTATTAGAAAAGGAGAGCTGAAAATAGAGATGAGTGATAGAAGGAAGAATCCAATAGTAGGTTGGATAGTGAATGGATAAAGACAAGAAGTATTTAGGTGTAGGTGGTCAAAAGATAGCTATGGTTTCAAGCCCACTAGAGAAAATATGATATAAGAAAGAGAATCTTGGTGGACATGGTTGGACAAAGATGAGATCGATCCCACATGAAGATGGGGAGAAAATCATTTGGTGTAAGTGGACAAACTATGCCCAAATAGTGGGTAAGAAGAAATAAATAATTTGTGGATATGGTGGAACTATGGTCCATCCATTTCCACATAAGGGAAGAAAGTGAATATCAGTAAAAGAGAATGGATTATAAGCCAACAAGTTAGCAGTGGAAGAGAGAAAAATAGATGAAATATTTGGTGTGCTAGAATGGAATACCATAATTATCAATCATAGTGGCTAAAAGAGTAAATTTTCCATTTATTCCATCTATGTGAGTAAGACTCAATTTTTTAACTACCTCAAGTGTTTTATGCAAGAACATCTAAGGCATAAGGGTAATCCTACATCACCAAAAATAGTTACAAGTTGGTGTACTTTCAAAACATATTTTCAATGCAAAGTTATCAAATCAATAGGGTTCTTAGGTCACATCTTGAGATCCAATTTTAGTTCATGGATTTGTAGTAGTTTTTGAGGTCCCAAGGATCACATGGATCACACTCAAGGTCACATGGTCATACTCCAATGTCTCACACCTAAGTTTCTTTGTATTGGTGGTCTTAGATATTTTCCCTCACAACTTTAAGTTTCAATTTTGGAGGCCAAGTGTACATTATTTCTTAAGTCTCTAAGTCCATAGGGAATACATAATATATATGTATCAAGGTCCACATTATCTCCCTAATTTTATAAGTCTAAATATATTATTTTTTGTAATTAAGTCTTCTTTCTAGACCCGACAAAATATACATTGGTTTATAAAGTCTAATAGGTCCACAAGACCCTTGGAATTCATACACATGACCATGAAAGTTCATAAAGACCATGAAGGTCAGGTGTCATAGTAACAATTACTCATGAGGCCTTGGTGTGTTCATAAGTCTAAGTCATTACAAGGACCATGGGAAGACATGTGACCAATTTCAAATTTGATTTTATAACTCTAATGGTTTGCAACAATCCACACAAAAATCACATGACTTTAAAAACCTAGATTACAACACATGACATAATCATGAGGGTCACAAGATATAGTAATAACCATAGTGTAGTGAAAATGTATTACAATCCTTAAATGGATTTAATTGATTAATGGGTCCACAAATATAAAGAGAGGTAATGATGAAAAGGGGGAAACGCATGAGGGACCATAAAATGGATTTAATAAATCCATGGGTCCACAAAGTCTTTGAATACCATGAGAAAGGCTTTAGATCCTATTATCTAAGAGCTATAATATCTTGGCACTTGGAATGATCACAATTTCAAATTTGGTCACAATAATAGAACAACACGAAGATCTTTGAATGGTCACAAATTTCATGTTAAAGCACCAATTTAGGCATTTAAGGTCTCATTGGAAAAATCTAGAAGAGAACATTTACCTAGTGTTCACCATGAAATAATTAACTTGACTGTGTAGCCATTGTTACAAAAATATCTTTTGAGAATCCTAAGCAATTACAAGAAAAGTAGTAAAAATTAAGAAAGTGATCTCATGATATTGCTAAAGGAATTTTTTAGGTGGGATATATGGGAGTTTAAGATATAAAACAAGAGTTACATTAGAAAGGCCAACATTGAATGATCAATAGGTTGGCATTGGAAGTATTGAGGAAAAACCCAAAGATTTAAACTTACAAATCAAGATCTGATATCAAAGTAGAGAAGCTATAGACCAAACAAGGGCCAAAATAAAGATAAAAAAGAGAGGTATCATAGATAAGTTGAAATTTTTTCATGATATAAGAGCATTCAAGGGTTTTATTAATCTTTCATCAACTATAAAAAATAAAAGATAAATAATTGGGAACAAAAATTTGACAGTGAATTGATAGTAATGAAAACAACACAACAACAAATGAAAATTAATAATTTTTGAAGAAAAATGCATGGGTTTGGAGAGTTTTATGGATTGAAATTAATGTGAAGAGACATGGTACATGTTATAAAGGGTAATGGAAATAGTCTCATGAAGTGGGGAGAAGAGATGTGGATAAAAACATGATGCAAAAGGGAGAAAAGAGGAGCTGCAATAAAAGAAATAGAAAAGTAACAAGCTATAGAGGAACTAGTCAAATGTTGGACTATGTTGGTGATGTTTTCCTTAATGTTTACACTCCAAAACATCTAAGGCACATATTTGATAATGTGTCTATTTTTTTAAAACATTGAAATGTCTTCAAATCAAGGAATATAGTGTGTTCTTTGTGGTAAATGTCTGCAAATAGAATTTTGAGTTGTTTTTTATGTGTGTGTGGGTGCTAAAACTAGGCATCACAAAATCAAAGGTTATCCTTAAGTGTATACTCTCTCTATGATTTCACCATTTGTTATCAAAGCAAGAAATTTCCTTGTTGAGTTGGGTGTGTGAAGCTCTTATATCAATCAATTATAGGCTATGAAAAGTAAGTTGTGAAAAATGAGCTTGCATTAGAGAGAGGAGAAGTTTGTTGCAGGTTTGAAAGAAGTCATGAAAGTGTTGAGGAAGTGAGATATAATATTTTTTGAGTCTATTTGTGAAAGATAAGCCTGCTTGTTAAGGAATATATGGCACATTAATGAAGAAGGGCACTAGAGGTAGATGACTTGGTTGATATATTGAAGGGAGTCCAAGAAATATTGGACATGATGGAAGGTGCAAAAAGTGAAGATGTTTTAGTTGTGAGTATAGAGGATGAAGAAGAAATGATGATAGGGTTATTGTCCATAAAATAAAGGTTAGATGATTTGGAGAGAGACCAACTAGCTAGAGGAAAATATCCTAATAGAAGAAAGAGATCGATAAAGGTCAAGGTGAAGAAAAGAGGTAAGCCCACTATTAATTTTTTTTGGTAAAGACAGCCCAAACATGCTCATGAATTGGATAGTGGAGTTATAAACATATTTTGAAGAGAAGTTTATTGAAAACCCCATGAGGCTATATATTAAAAGCAAGAGATTATGCGGAGTTGTAGTTGTGTATTGGAGAGATCTCCTAGAGAGGAGATAAGGGAGAGGAAAGAAGAAGGTAAGGAGTTGAGAACATATAGTTTATAACATTATGGGTCATGTTGTGCACTCAAGAATGAAAGTAGAATGATTTTATATGATTCATGTCTTGAAGCTTGAGACAAAAGAGAATAAGAATTAGATTTACATAAAATTTAATACGAGAGGAAAGTTTTCATGTGAGAAATTCAAGTATACTTTGAGAAGTAGAAAGGAGATGGATAAAAGTGAGGAGAATAAGTGTGTCTTGAAAGGAAACAAGAGAGTGAGGTTTCCATGTGAGAAAATCAAAATATTATTTTCAAAACAACAAATAGAAAGAGGTTTTTGAGTAGTACATAGAGGATGGAATCATCATGCAAGAGGATATAGATGTGAT
Source organism: Torreya grandis (assembly GCA_037957365.1). Classification (NCBI taxonomy): domain Eukaryota; kingdom Viridiplantae; phylum Streptophyta; class Pinopsida; order Cupressales; family Taxaceae; genus Torreya; species Torreya grandis. The sequence goes on from JARHVA010001483.1 coordinate 60,739, forward strand.
AGTTGTTGAACTGGAAGAAGGAGACCCATTGTTTGATGATGGGATTGAGTTTATGATATCCCATAAGTGGGAAAATTCAAACTTTTCCTTGGTAGGTAATGCATTTGTCTTTTCTATTTTTGAGGGAAGAAGGGTTGAGAACAAACAAAGAATGATACATGTTTCCTTGAAGGAAATAATATATGTGAATGAATAAGGCAATCATGAGTTGTAGATTTCCATGAATAAAAAAATAGAGATTTTTGATATGCAAGTTAATGCACATAAGGAGAGTATGGTTGAATACCAACCATGTGAAGAATAAGGAAATATAAAGAATAATTAGGAGAGGATAACCATGGAGGTTTTTGATAATGGGCCTTTGGGAGTCCATCATGAGAGAGAAAGTAGTGAGGAAAATGTGAGAATCAGAGAAGCATTGGGCAACATGTCCTTGAGGCATGATGAAGAGTTGAAAAATGTGTTTGTGGGGACTATTGATTCCATTAATGTGTTTATTCAATGTTAAGTTCTAAACAATATGGAGATAGAGATGATGGACTTGTTTCTACCAAGAAGAATAAATAATAAAAGTGGTGTTGCATATGTGGTAGCATCCCACATAGGTATTGGAGAAAAAACTATTATGATTGAAGGTATGCATTTTCCCTATATAAACACAGAGATTTAAAAGTTATTTACCTATGGAATGGAAGAGGAAAAATAAGGAGAAATCAATCATCCTAGAGCTCATATAAAGAGGATGAGAATGAAGAAGAGTAACTAGATTTTAAATCAACTAATAAAAATGAAAAAAGATGAAAAAAATCTAGAGCTAATTATTATATCATCCAATGAAATTGTGAAGATAGATGAAGCACCTATAGGGAATATATTTTATGTGCAAGTTCAGAGATAGAGAGAAAGGAAACATTCATAGAGGCCTTCCAAGGAAAAGAGGTCAAACAAGATGTGCAAATTTAGGCACTCAAAAAAGAGAGGAGGAACAACTGATTTGTATATCAGTCAAAACATGTGAGTAATATGTGAAGGAAGAAGAAGACTCTTATAAATGATTAAGGCATAATAAATATGGTGGAAAGAGAGGAGATAACAGCCATGAGAGAAGAAGAGTTTTAATATCTAAGAGTGAAGAATGAAGGATCCAATAATAGGTTAGATAGTGAGTAAATAAAGCTAAGAAGACTTTAGGAGGAGGTGGTCATTCAGTGGTGTGTTTCATCCCCAAAGAGAATTTAAGATGCTAAAAGGAGAATTTGGGTGGAGGTGGTTGGATGAGGGTGGGTTTTAGCCCACATAAAGATTGAGAAAAAGAGGATAAACTTTTAATAGAGGAGGATAAACTATAGTGGGTCTAAATCCATAAAAAGAGGAGTAATGAGAGATAATAAGAAGAGGATATAATAAAAACCAAAAAGGAGGAGCTATAAATGGAAGATAAAGACTGAAAAAAAACTATAAGTACTTAGTGTGTTAGAATAAAATGCCATGGCCATTATGCTTCATGGTCAAAAGAGTGGTTTTACCACTTATTTCATCTGTGTGTTTAGGATTTCACATTTTAAAAACCTTGAGTGTTTGAAGTAGGAGCATCCAAGGGTTTGAAAAATATTTCATCAGCCAAAAAATAAATAAAAAGAAAAAATAAATAGTTGGGAATAACATTTCAATAACGAATCAACAACAACAAAATAACACATAATAGGTAATAAAATGTAATGGTTTTTGAAAAAACTGCATGGGATTAGAATGTTTTATGGACTTAAAGGAATGTGAAGAGACATGGTATGTATCATAAAGGGTCAAATAAATAATCTCATGAAGTGGGGAGAAGAGAGGAGGATAAAAATGTGATACAAAAGGGGAAAAAAGATAATTACAAAAAAAAATAGAAAAGCAAGCAATTATAAATGAACTAGTCGAATGTTAAACTGCATTGGTGGTCATTTTCTCCATGTTTACAATCTAAAGCTTTTGAGGCATATATTTGATAGTGTGTCTATTGGTTTAATCATTGTAATATCTTTAAATCAACAAATGTAGTGTGTTATTTGTGATGAATGTTTGCAAATAGAATTATGAGTTTGTATTTTTTATGTGTGCACCCTAATTAAGCATCACATAATTAGAGTTTATCATTAATTAGATACCCTATTTTTTATCAAACCACTACAATAGATAATTAAAGGCTTAGGGTTAGAGAAAAATAGGGATAGAGTAGTTGTAGAGAGTCCCTATGAATGTAGATGTCATTAAGGTATTATTTCATTGAATAAATATAGATTGTATGTTGTTTTAATTTGTATGACTTTGGTTACATGGCCAAATTCATCCCTTCACTAGGAATCCTACTATGAACTTCACCACAACCTACTCTCATTGCTTGAACTATTTAAGATATTTCCCACTACAAGGAAATAGGAGATGAGTTTCATATCCGTAAGACAAATAATATGTATCATCTCTATAAAAAGGATAGACTTTAGAAAATACCATCCATAGGAAGTAAAATTTTCCACCTCTTATCCTAGAGGATAACCAATTCACCAATCTAAAAGTCTCTTTCTCTAGCCTTCTTATCAACGAGCTTCTTCACTTTGTTTTGGGATTCTGGGATCCAATATACAACCATGATTATCTCTTCTTCCAACTTGATTAAGTACATGATTCTTTTATCTAGAGTATTTATTAAATTCTTGTCTTCTATCATTCTCAACAATTAAAAAATGAGGAACTCCAAAGAAATGGGAACTACAACATCTATACCATAAAAAACTTAAATGGGGAAATGCCAATGACTCTTTTCAAAGTGGTGTAGTTTTCTCACAATACATCATCTAACCTTTTATTCCAATTCTTTTAATTTTCATCCATTAGTTTTCAGATGATGGTAACAATATTGTTGTGACTTCATTGTACTTTATCATTTCCTTGGAGGTAGTAATATGAAGAGTGAAATAAGGATATCACATAACTATAGTAGGAAACCATAAGTAACAACATTGTTGTTACTTCATTGTACTTTATCATTTCCTTAGAGGTAGTAATATGAAGAGTGAAATAAGGATATCACATAACTGTAGTAGGAAACCATAAGTTTGAAAGAAGATAAATTGGAAGCATTTTTTATCAAATTATTTTGTACTCAAAATCTAAATAAAATGTTCTCTTTAATGAAATTGCATCTCTTCAGATGTAGTCTTCTTAATAGGAATAGCCTCAACATAATTCTTTTAATTTTCATCCATTAGTTTGTGGATAATGGTAACAACTTTATTGTTACTTTATTTTACTTTATCATTTCCTTGGGAGTAGTAATATGAAGATTGAAATAAGGATATCACATAATCATAGTAGGAAACCATAAGTTCAAAAGAAGATAAATTGGAAGCATTATTTATAAAAAAAAATTGTACTCAAAATCTAAATAGAATGTTCTCTTTAATGAAATTACATCTCTTCAGATGTAGTATTCTTTATAGGAATAGCCTCAACACACTTTGTGAAATATTCCATTGTGTTGAGGACATGAGTGTCACTTTCATTGGAATGTATATTCAATGTACCAATGAAATTCAAACCCCATTGTTAAAAGGGATATTATATTACTACAGGTCTGAAGGGAAGTGCGGCAAGTTTCATTCTTCCAACAAAATTATAGCATGCTTTACACATTGAGTCATATTCCTAAGAGTTTTTGAATTATAGGATAGTATTGGTGAGCTCTTAGATTCTTAAATGTCATGATAAGCAAAGAAAAGTGACCACCACATCCCTGATTATGGAAAGCTTCTAGTAATATCTTATGTTATTCCTTATCAACATATCTTAAAAAGAAAACATATAAACCTTTCTTAAAAAGAATATTATCATAGATTACATACCTATCGGCTCTCAGTTTAACTGCTCTTTTCTATTTAACATTTAGATGCCTTGGGCACTCTCCATGGGTCAAGAATAAGGCAATATTTTAGTACCATTTATCAGTAGAAACAATGTATACTACCAATGAAATCTCTTTAAAATATTCTTCGGTAAGGCCTTTTATGCAACCTTTTTCTAATCATAGACGCCCTTTACAATCAGTTGACATAAACCTCTACCTTTGTATCACTTAGTGGGATTTATTTATAAATCATATTCTTAGAATTTTTTAATCCATCCACTCATTTTTTAACCAAGATATTATTGTGTCAACATATTCTTGACTACCATATATGGTACCATCACCTATGTGTGGGACTCCAACATGTACAATCTAAAACATTTCATACCTTTGATCACAGCAAAAGCTTATTTTTTATGGGAGAATACTTTAAATTGTGAACATTAAATAATATATCATGAAATTAATAGAATATTATATACATTATTCATTCTTTTTCATGAAAATTGTTGACAACATATGTTAAGAATAGTAGCTATACACAATGAAGTCTTTTTAAAAGTCTAGTCACACTGGCATAAAAGCATTAGCATAGAATTTGTATTCTTATAAAAATATTTATTACCATTACCATTCAATTTTAAAGACACATTACCTCTCATCATCTAGGAGATGTGTCTATAAGTTCATAAAAATTAGGTATAAATATTTGCAATAAATTTGCCTTATTGAGGAGTCTGTCCAGGCTTCTTGGTAAGAAAAGATAGTTGTTGAATTGGATTTATTATTTTAGAATGAATCTTACTTATTTCCTATAAAATTATATGGCTTGCCTTAAATAATTTCTAAGATGGATTTCTTTGTATTTAGTGATATTCCTTGAGGTCGACACCTTTCAAAATCCATCTTGAGGTGCTCATAATGTTATTCTCACTTTTTCAAAAATAATGTGAGATCTTTAAGATATACCACTATGATTTATTTATTCATGTCACTCAAATATAGGTCCATACCCCTATGAAATGTGGCATCAATAGACATGAGTACAAAAAACATCCACTTATATGAAATGGTACCCCATGAAGTTGTGAATGTAATCTTGTGTTGACATTTTAAGAATCATTTCTATGTGATTGTGTCCAAATAAATTATAAAGAATATAATCATTTTATACTGAGATAATACTTCTAAAATTTGATCTATTTTGTGTAATGGATATTTTTCTTTGACATATGTCTAATTTAGATTATGGAAATTAAAGGGATTTTAATTTGTCAACTCTTATTTCTCATAGGTACAATCTTTGCTATATAGATTAAGTGATGGATTGGTAAAATGATCATAAATTTTGAAATATTCTTTGTTTCTTCATAGATATTACCAATGATTTTGGGATTTTAAAGCCTTTTCTTTTTCTTACAAAGGTTAACACCAGGTATTAATGATATATTACACCTCATCTCTTTAGGTCTAAGAAACTCCAAGTTGGCATATCACCAAGTGAAAATATAAGAGTACAAGATAAAAAGACTCACATATCCCTATATTTATTATTTATAGCAACATTTTCCAATGTTCATATATATCTACCCTTATTTACTATCGATGCTTACTTTTTCATATTTTAGATATCCATTTGGTTCCTCTTGAATCTCTTTTTGATGTACATGTCATGCTTATAGAACATTTTTTTAAGTAAGAAAAAACCTTTAAGAATATTATTTCCCTTGAGTTCGATAGCCCTATCATCCTCTTTTCCATCCTTGACATCATATTTAGTTCTAATTATGACCCCAACTTCAACATTACTTTTTTATTTTTTATTTATTGATATAAGAATGATATTCTCTATACGCTATATATCTCCGTTGAAAGTATATATTTTTGAAGTTACTAGTGTTTTCAAGTAAACTTATGATCTATTCATTATTATTAAACACATGTCAATGCTCTAAATTATCAGGTACATTTGGTCCATAGACAAGTTCTATGGTGTAATTTTCCTCATCAATCCTTAAGTGAAGAATTATCAAAGAGGCAAATACATCTAAGGCATCAACCATGAAATTATTTTCTCTAGGTAGCATGACTACATAGAAGGCCTTGAAAACATCAATGCAATCCCACACTTTATTCCAAAATTTCTTCAAATGGTCATTTTTCACTTGATATTGATTTCACACTTGTTTGATAATTAGTTTAGCATCACCTTGAGCCCTTATATTTCTTATTCCCATCTCCTCTATAAATTGAAAAACTTCATATTTTACTATGTTGTTTGTGCAATGGAATAGTAACTTGATGGAAAAAGGAAATAACTCATTTTTAGGGGAAATAAAAAAAATATAGCACCTACACCAATAAATAAATGGATACTAGCAAACTCTAGCATCCATGTATCATTGATATTGACTTCAATGAGTTTGGGAATATTCAGATCTCCTCTAACATCATCATACATTTATCATTTCATGTCTCTTCATATAAAATATCATCAAGAGGATCATCTAATTTTTGTACTGTGTATGTGTTTTGAGTTTAGGTTCTAGTCTATTTTTATCCCTTTCATCAGAATCATAGCTTGAAACCAATCCATTTGTATTTTCCCTCCTACATCTCTACAAAATATTTTGCTAAATAACATTCCATAGGTTATGGGAATGTATGCCATTAGGAGTTAGTCATTTTGATTCTCTTTTGAATATAAGTAGCCAAAGCTACCTAGGCATATTTAATCTTCCCAATAAAATATACTATCTTGGTCCTCATAAAAAAACATCAACCAAAATTCTTTATATATGTAATCCTAAGTGCATGAACAACTTTAACATACATTAAATTATCAAAGTCTCCAGAGTCTATGATATAGTTACTAAGTTTGAGACTTTAAATATAAAGGGAGACATGGAAGGGTTCTAAATTTTAAATATTAGGGTAGAGGCATCCATTAGATTTTGATAAATTGAGATATATTGGACTGTGGGGATACCCTTGGATGCATGTCCAAGGTTATTAGGATTATTTCCTCTAATGAATTTGACTAATCTATCAAGCTGATATGGAATAGACTTTAGGTATTCATTTTGAGACATCTAGATTTTAGATTTATTCACATAATAAATTATGTGAAATGTGAGAAAATTAGAAAAGATTAAATCTTAAGAATTTGTATTAGTTTGAAACATATTTTGATCCTATTTTGGTGAGGAACTGGGCTATTAAGGATTAACAACATGAGATAAAGATTTAGTGACTTACCATTCAAGGAGAAGACTTCTATTATGCTTGTGGTCTTCATTTCAATGTACATGGTAATGTATTAATACACTCAATGTGGAGGGGCTAGATACAAGTAGTTTATAATTACACTATCAATTTGATAAAGTATGCATTATTTTTTAAAAATAATTTTCATGGTATGATATATTACAACAACATAGGTTGTTGATTAACAATAATGTATATGATAGATATTTCATGGAAGCATAAAATAGTCAAAATTACCAAAAGAGGGTGCATAATGTAAGTAGGATTTCTCTTGCCATTTTCCACATTAATCTAAAGGTTGAAAATTTCACTTCCTGATGATAAGTACACCACCAAGGTGAAAAAAAATTGGTCTTCAAAATTTAGAGGCTAGTTCAAATTCCATTATCATGTCCAAAAATGAAAATTATCTTCAACCAACTCCTTAAAAATAATATATTTTCAAGTTTTGGAACTTTATTATGGAGATTACTGGTAGCTAAAGTGATGCTCCTTGTGACTTCCATAAGGATGTTATCTAGTGGGATATAAGGAAATTTTCATTATCCCTCAATATCATAGACTATAAAATTGTGCCATTGTTTGGTTGTAGAAGAGGAGCCACCCTGTTGGTTTTGAAGAGACATTTCTATTCTATATGTCCTCTATCCTCATAATATATATAAAATCAATATATTTGAGAAATATAAGGAGGATTATTTTAATAATGATTTTTTTATTGTTTCAATTGCAAAGAATGACAAACATGCGACATGTTTTGTTAATTATAAAATTCATAATCCAGATAAAATGATCAATCAACCAATTTCAGAAGACTCATTTCCTATCTTCATCTACCTTTTAATCATTATTGGGCTTCCATACGGAAATATATACCTTTTATTATGGATGTAGGCTAAGGTAATATTGGGGCATTAGTAAGACAAGACAAGAAAAAGTTTTTTGATGAGCTCTTATGGTATTGTCCTATGAGGAATACAAGATTTGACTAAGATATTTGGGTAGAAAATGGGTCCTTTAACTTCCAAGGGAATTATTTGTTAATCATGGGATATACTGAGAGGGGGTGTGAATCAATATATCATATATCTTATAAACTTTCCCTTAATCAAATTCCACTTTAACATACATTCAAGATATGTAATAAAATTGAAATAATAAACACCGCACAAGATATAGAGAGACACTAGATTTAACATGGAAACCCAATGTGGGAAAAACTACGGAGAACAATCTCAAGTATATGAATGAGCACCAACTCAAACTACAATATTCTCAAGCACCAAATTTTAGGAGCACCAACCCCTTTATTAAGCACCAACCCACAAGAGCACCAACCCCTTTGTTGAGCACCAACATAGCAAAAATTCATGAGCACCAACCCATGAGAGCACTAACCCCTTTGTTGAGCACCAACATAGCAACAATTCATGATCACCAACCCACAAGAGCACCAACCCCTTTTCTGAGCACCAACACAGCAACAATTCATGAGCACCAACCCAAAGGAGCACTAACCCCTTTGTGTATACCACACAACTATCTCTAAATGTTTCTATCTCAAAAAATGATAGTTCATTACAATATATCTTTCCTCTTTCACCTTTGCTCTTCTAAGCTAGATATTACTATCTCAAATCAAAATCTATCTCACACATTACAAATGGCTTCTCAAGCCTTTATTTATAGCTTTCCAAATGACCTTTGGCCTTCCCCCTTTGTGACCCTTCAATCCTCATGGAAAATGGCACCAAACTTGCATGACCCTTCTTATCTTTACATTTGAAAAGTCATGTGGTGACCCTTCATAAGCAAAAGCATCCTTTCCTCTTTTGTCTTTATCTTGGTGACTTTTTGTATTCCTCAAAGTGTCCCTTCATGAGATATTGTGCCCTTCCTCTTTTGTCTTCACTTGGTGACTCTTAGAATTCCCCAAGAGGAATCTTCATGGGAAAATGAGTCCCATTCTTCTTTTGTCTTTACCCTATGACTCTTTGACTTATCCATGGGCCCTTCTTTTGTCTTATATGCAACCAAAAAAATATTCATTAATATTAAATAAATATTAACACACATTAGCCAAGATATAACTATTACAAACATAATTAAATGCAATGGGGCCTTTATCACCAATAATGTTAGACCGTTGACATCAATGACAATATTTCCAACATTATTCCCCACAAGGTAAACTTGATAGTCAACTAACTTAATGTGAGGTTTGGGTAAACTTAGTTTATTTGACACCACTCAATTTCATAGGAATTCATAACTAACATAAATATACACATGATAAATAGTTTTTTGGTGGGATGATAATCCAATCTAAAGTAGAAGAGGAGGCCACATATTGCAACTAGGATTACTCTTGATATATCATATCCACATCCTAAACACTAGGAATACACCTATAATGGTATTTTAAAATGTCCTTGATGATAATTTCATTACTAAGCTGACAAAATTTGATCTTGAAATGTTAAAGATTAGTTCAATTCCCCATGGCACATCTAAGTAGTGAAATTTTTAATAAATAAAAACTAATCCAAAATAAGATGTTTCAATTTGGTTGTGGATATAATGGAGATTTATAATGCTTTCAAGTAGGTGAATATTATGTCACTAAAGGAAATGGACATTGTATGTAGGCATATCAAAAATTTTGAGAGGGTTCATGTATAAAGCATTGTTGATACACAAATGAAAGGAAAAAATTATTGAAACAAGGTAGATATGGCTATTATAATTACAATTTGCTATTTTTACTAGAAATCATACTTCAAACCTCCTATAAATAAGTTAATTAAGGTCATTGATAGAATTATACAAGTGATCCCTCCTCCTATGACATCCCATCTTGGTGCATGCAATTTGAGTTATAATATGCTAGCATGGAAAGGGTTTGATAAAATAACATAAACTAGTGATAATTTCTTTTTTTTTTACCACCCCTTTAGAATATGTTGTGGAAAGTATGGCATAAGAACATTATCTTCCTAGCCCCAAATTCCCTATTATTTTTCTCCTCAACTTGGTCATAATTATTTTTTTCATTAAGAGTAATTAATATAATTCTTTAGATAAAAAATTTAAATGTTATGACACTTTGGAAATATTTTATAAGTTCATGCTTTCTTGAGATTGTAACAAGTTGCCATACTTAATGATGTATGAAACATGCCTATATCTAGATGCATTGATCCATATAAATTATGAGCCACCCCTATATATATAGATTTTTTAATTCAGACAAAATTCACAAACTAAAATTATTCTCAACATGGTCTCACCCACAATTTATTAAGTATATTTTCTAGTGATGAAGCATTGGAACTAATTCCTCAACATAACCACTAAAGACAAAAATAAGATGGTTTGTAATGAAAGGGCTGTAAACTTTCAATGGTTTTAGACAAATCCTATGAAGGAGCTTAAATAATGAAGGGAGATCAAAAAATGTCTCAAATTCACTCATGCTAATTATTCTATTATTTATATGCCATGACTATTATGACTGAAACCATTTACTCCACTGCAATTCAATTGTAGAAAGAAAGTTCATTTTACTTATGGAAATTCCTTAGTCTTTTGTTGAAGATAGTAACTTTATCTTTGTTTGTGAGCAAGATCATGGGATCTAAGATTTTTTTGGGAATGTTACTTATTAGGTGAGTAATGTACACTCTAGTGTACAAGGTTTGTACAATAATATCTAGTTTGACCATGATAAAACATTTTGTGTTGAAGTGATAATCATGGGGTTAGTTTTAATCTAATGTATTTGCAAATTCAACCACCAGGTATTTATGGCCAAGAAGGCATAACTCACATACATGTTGATGTTAATCACTAGATAATTGTAAGGTCAATTTTGGTCTTAAGTCAACCCTGAGTCTAAGGGGAAAGCCTTTGGCTTGGCCTATATGACATGGAGGTCTCAAAGGTAGAAATGGTAGTTAGAGCTTAAGAAGTTGCCTATTAAATTTTAAAAATTTGCATTTTTGGACCCATCACTGCAACTTGTCTATTGAATTATTCTTAAAGGTTCCACCTGAGTGCTTCAGGGCATGATTATGAGGTAGGGGAAGGATCTAATAGTTTGCATTAATGACTTACAAGTTTTTTTATGCATATTTGAACTTAGGCTAAAAATTGAATTTTTATTATATTGGTAAGGGCATTCTTGAGGCCAGAATGGGTGGTTAGCTTATAGATCGATCCTAATTGGATGCCAATAATAAGGTTAGCAGTGCCAATTTTCAGTCAAGATGAGGTATTTGCATATTGGCACTTTACTTGGAACTAGTATTTTCTACTTGAACTTATTGTTAATATTTGTATGGTTGAATGGAAATTAATTGGTTTTTTTACCTCTTACAACACACTCTCTCTTTTTTTTCACCCACTTTGTATGAAATTATGTTTTAGGTGTTCAAGGTGATTTAGAGGTTAGAATAGGTTTGTGATACTATCAAAGATTAGTTATCAAGATAAATTGTAGGAGGCCTAATACCCTTAAGGGATAGGCCTATAAAGCAATATAACTATTAATGGGAGTTGAATTGGGTCTAGATACCTCAATTAGGAGTTGAATTATGTTAGGAGTGATGTGTTGAAGGTGCTGAAGAAGTAAGGTGTTGAAAGGTCAAAAACTAGTCTCAAGAACATGTATTAGGCCAAATAACTATTGAAGGGTAAAAGTGAAAGAAAGTGTAAAGGAGTGTGGATACATTTAAAATATATTTAGTGGGTTGAATGAAGATTGGATAGGTGGATATAAGAGTTAGAGGAAGTGTTTTTGAAAACATTAAATAAGAGGAAGGCATCTAGGCGTAGCCAAGACTAGGGAATGTATTGTGAGAAAGTGTGAAGAGTTAATGAGAAAATGGGTATGTCTGAGAAAATAATAGACTCATGATGCATTATTTAATGGATATGCCTAATAACAAAATCCTTAACTAGAAGTCATCTCACTTGTATGTTCTATAAATAATATTTATATTGACGTTGCTTTTGTCCTGTTTGTGTTTGATGCTTGTAAACACATGTTTTGGCCTTTATGTATCTTTTAATTATATGTTGAAAATTTGATTACATAAATGATAAATAAGAATGTATTGTCATATTATGAAGAAATAAATATGTAAAAAATGATCAATTTACTTGTTTAAATGTGGTTCAAGTACAAAGACTTAGGAAACCAAGTATTTTATTTTTCCAACATTATTGGTTGAGCCTGACATAGATTATGTTAATAATTATTTTGTTTTATGTTTTTTTTGCATCTATGTCATGGTATCCACACATTACATAGATATAATTTTTTCCCTTTATATTCTACTTTGAAATTCACACAAAGCTACTTTTCTTGAAGAATGTTGAGTATAGTTCAAGTCATTATTTATGCCTTTTTATCATTAGCACTATGTTTATTTAAAATGGATTTGTAGGTTGCAAACAACATTAGATACACAAAAAAAACATGTTGTCAAACCTATTGGCAAACTAGTTATCAAATCTATTTTCAAGACATTAGTCAAACCTGTTATTACATATACAAGTGCCCCATATCCTATTATGTTGAATGTCAACCTAAAATATATTTAATATATTATTTGTAAACATGAGTTTTTTCAAATTAATTATAAACCAATTATGGATAAAATACATGTTTGTACTCCTATTTTCAATTCTACACCTCTTGTGCAAATCTGGAAGACAATGGAAATCAATAAACATCATGTTACTCTAGGGTTTATAAGTAGAAGCCTTATAAATAAATGTCAAGCTGAGTCTTTACCTATTGGTTAATCATGTGAAATCCAAACCTCAAATTTATCAAGTCATCCAAAATCACCTTGTACTAAATCTAGTGAAATCCAAACTTGTTCTCATTGTGTACATCAAGGTCATCCCTCTACCCATTTCTTTGACCTATATCATTTTATATAATGGAAATTATTAGCTTACTCATCGTTCAATCATTTTTATCTATGAGATCCACCTATAGAATTTATAATCCTTCTAGATAGTGATCTAAGGTTCGTTTGTTTTCCAAATCCTACAAGAGAGTCTAATCCACTCTTTGAGATGGTGATTTGTCTACTCATGATGTTATAGTTTATCAGGTTAGTGTTGACCTTGATTCTCGATCTAAAATATGGATCTACTTTACTAGATATTTTGTTTAGTTCATTTCCACTATACCTAAGTAGGTAGTTCCTATATTTAAAACATTATGTAAGACATTTAATCAAGCTTGTTCATGTAAAATGAACCATTCGGTTAAGTTTTAGTGGTAAAATTGGTGTTGAGATGGTAAAAAGGCCTATTGTATTGATGAAGTTATCAACTTGTAGCCTTTGAATCTAAGGGTTTCACCATCGAATAAAATGGGTATAGGAGTGGTTGTAAATGCTTCTTCTTCTTGGCAATGATTGTTTGAAGTATTTGGTGGGTTCTAAGGTGAAAAGGCATAAATATAGTATCTATAAAAATCAAAGATCATTAGATAAGTTGATGACAAATTTTGAAGTTGGATTGACATTGTAGTTTACAGGTTTGGTTAATGTTGTCTCATTGTATCCTAGTTTGAATGGCTATTCTAGATAAGTTGGATCACTACATGAGGTGTATAAGAAGTAAAAATAAATCATGTATTCAAGATTTGGATAGTTTATTAATGAAATATCTATCCATGAAGACCATGTTTGGTAGTAACTTATACAACTTTTGAATTAAATAGTATAAGAGAAGTATAATTGCCTCACCCACTAGAGTTTTTCCCACACCAGATTTTTCTAGGTCATATAGTGTTTTCATTTTATGATTTGGCTTCTCTTAAGCTTCCATTTATATATTATAACACTTATTTATTTATTCTTTGGCTTCTCTTAATCTTCCATTTATTTATTTTATTCTTACATTGCATTTATAACACTTGTTTATCTCTATTTTAGCATTAAAAATAGTCTGGAACACTCTTCTATTAAGCATATGTTGAACTAAGAGTACATGATTTGTGTTGGTGAAAATTAGTGTGTAATATATACCTAGTTCATGAATCAAATTGGTATCATAATTAGTTTATTATTAGTGTCATTGTGTGTGTTTGTGACTATATTTTAGTATATGCCTATCACAATAATAAGAGGAGCTAGTGGTCACGCTATCCTAGTTCTATTTGAAGAATTAATTTCCACAACAAAGTGGAAGTAAGAGATTATAAGTATGGTTCATTATAATGAAAAAATACCTATATATTATAAGATAAATTTCAAAAGATCGAAGGAGTGGCTAGAATTTCTCTTTATATGAGCAAGTTTGATCAGTTGTAGTCCATCATGTGTATTCTCATAGAGAAACTTGGTGTTTTTATAGAGACATTGAAATAAAGTAAGGAGGATTCTCCCAAGCATGAGAAGATGGAATAACAACCCCATGCCAACTAATATCCACCTTCTTTCAAGGCTGAGGCAAAGTTAGAGATTTAGCCATATGACAAACATATAAACATGGAGAGGTTAGACCATTATCTAGCCCAACTACAAGTATATTTTAGTTTGCATTAGATCAATGAGAGAAAACAAATTTATTTTTCAAGGTTAAAATTAACCAATCATGATTTAACTTAATTTAGAATTTATGTTCATACCTTGGTTCTTAAGAAGCTTCCTCCTATTACTAAGTGGGGTGATTTTAAAATACTAATCAAGAAGTATCTTTATCTTATTTATTATGAGGAAGAGAATACCATGTATGGTAGATATATTAGGTAAAGTTAAGGCCCAAGCATGCATGATTACATAAGTGAGGTCCACAAGAAGACTATCCAAATGGGAAAATATATAGGGGACCATGACATCTTTATGAAGTATGTCGGTGTGTTTCATAGCCTTTTGAGGATACTTTTCCTCTTGGCCTAGTGTACTAGTGTAAATGAGGCTTATTCTAAATTTCACTACTTGAATATGGAAAAGAAAAATAAGGCTACATCTACCTCTCAAATCACTCCAAAGAAACAAGTCATTTTAAACATAAGGGTAAAGGAAAAGGTCAACGTAATGCTACATTTATTTATAAGAAGGCTACTACAAGGCATTATGGGCATTGTGATGTTGATATATATTTAGAGAAAAATTATTAAAGTTACATCTAAAATTTCATTTGTTTAAAAAAAAAATAATAAGGTCATGACCACACTCAAAGGTGAAGACATTGGTTATAGCTCTGACGTGGATGAGAGTTTGTGTTGTACTTTTGTCAATAAAGAGGTATGTTTGACTAGTAGTAATGATATAAAAAAGTGAACTTTCTAATATTTTCCATATTAAAATTCAGATTAAAAAAATGTGGATGCTCTTTTTGATACTTTCTCACCAAGAAAAATAAGCAAGGAGTTAGTTGTCAAATTGAGGATAGAGAATTACAATCATCCAAGCTTGTATGCTTTGGGTTTAGTGAATAAAAGTGTAGACATCAAGGTAACTAAGAAATGTAAAATTAATTTTGGTGTTAATGCACATTTCATTGATGAAGTTATAGTAGACATTGTGCCCCTCAATGTGTGTTGTGTAGTATTTGGTATTCCTTGTTTGTATATCTAGGATGTTATCTTCATGAGAGCCAATCAATACCATTTGATAAAAAAATGCGAGATCTACATCATTTTATCCTACAAAGGTGATTCTAGTATATCTTTGGTAAATGCCTCTGAAGCTAAAAGGCTTGTTAATTCAAGTGGGAAGTTTTCTTTACTTATTTTGAGTGATATTCAAGATAAAGAAGTGGTTGAACATAACTTATTGTAACATGTTTACTAAAAAATAACATAAGAATATGGGAGAATTAGTGTAACAGTTCAAGGAAGTCTTCCATAATCCCATGGGGTTGTCAATGGTGAGACCTATTGATCACAAAATTCAAATGCTACTAAATAATCTACCTCTAAATCATAGGTTGTATAGGCAGTACTTGAAGGATGTAAATGAGGTAAAATGAAAGTTATGGTCTTTAATTAGTCAAGGAGTATATCCTTATACTTCTCCATGTGGTTCTTATATATTTTTAGTACTTAAGAAACATGGTTCATGTAGAATGTGTGTTGATTATAGAGTACTTAAAAATACAACCATTAAGAATAGGCACCCTATTCTATAGATTGAATATATTCTTGATCAACTTCAACATGCCAAAAAATTTACTAAGATGGATTTAAAATTTGAGTATCACCAATTAAGGGTTAAAGAAGAGGACATTTAGATGACAACATTCAAAATAAGGCAAGGTTTTATCGATGGTTGGTTCTACCTTTTAGGATATGTAATGCACAAGCTACCTTTATGTAGATGAATGAGATAATGAATCCATTTATTGATTCTTTTGTCATTGTGTATTAGATGATATTTTTTTTAGCAAAACTTTTGATGAGAATATTGATCATTTAAAACAAGTTTCAAAATTTTTGAGGGAGACCAAGTTATTGTAGTGTTGAATGAGAAATGCGAGTGTTTCATGAAAATTTCATCTTCTGATCATGTAATAGTTCACCTTCATTCAGATATGACAATTAGACTAGTCCTTGATGATAACTTGAAATTTGATCAATCTTGGTGAATTATTGTGCACCTCAAAGCTGTTGAAAAACTTCATCAATGCATGATAGTGGGTACCAATTTTGCACCATTATATTGTTGAGCACATGATATTCCATGTATAAGAGTCTTGTACCAATTTTATTTGGCACTAGGACTACCAAGAAACCATAAGGTGAAAATCTTGGCCTAATTTTTCCTTGATCAAGGAGCTCTTAGATCTAGCATAAAACTTCATCATTCTCACAAATGGACCTATAGTACTCTAGAATATTTGTAACAAGAGATCTAAGAAATAAATTGATCTCAAGTTTTATTATGTGTAATGTGTGTGTAAAGCCTTTGGATCTTCAAATAAGTATCCATATTATTGTATTAACTTATCAATCTATTATTACTATAATGATTGAGTGACATGGAATACTATCAATGCTCACTTTCCTAATTATGCATGTGATTTTGGAAAAAATTGAGTATCACAAACATTTAAATTTAAAAAAATGATCTTATAGCATTGATTTTTTAATACTAATGTGATTTTAGTCTTTGGAAGTGACTCTAAGATGTTGACAAAGTGAGATTTGACATGAAAAGTCTACCACCATGGCTTGGCTTGATATGTAGCATCACCATCATACACATATAATCTTCAAAGCATACTCTTACAAACTACTAGTTATGCAATGTCACTTGTGACTTTGACATCCATGGGTTTCACTACATATGTTAAGCACTGAATATATTAAGAGGGGGGGTGAATCAGTATATTATATATCTTATAAATCTTTCCTTTAACCAAATTCCACTTAGTCAAACATTCAAGAAATGTAATAAAACTCAAACAATAAACATCCACACAAGATAGAGAGAGACACTAGATATAACATGGAAACCTAATGTGGGAAAAACCATGGAGAATCAATCTCAAATATATTCATGAGAACAACCCCACATGAGCACCATACACCTATTCCAAGTATAAACCTCAGCTACAATTCGTGAGCACCAACCCACAGGAGCTTCAAACCCCTTTGCTGAGCACCAACCCAACACCTATTCATGAGCACCAAACCACAGGAGCACCAACCCAACACCTATTCATGAGCACCAACCCAACACCTATTCATGAGCACCAAACCCCTTTGTGTATACCACACACCTATCTCTCAATGTTTCTATCTCAATAAATGATATATCAATACAACATCTCCTTCCTCTCTCTCACTTTTGCTCTTCTAAGCTAGATATAATAAATACAAATCATCTCTCACAATTGCTCTTCTAATCTAGATATTATAATATCAAATCAACCTCTCATTCTCATTTATTACAAATGACTACTCAAGCCTTTATTTATAGCTTTCCAAATGACCTTTGGCCTTCCCCCTTTGTGACCTTTCAATCCTCATGGAAAATGGCTCCAGTCTTGGATGACCCTTCATATCCAAGCATTTGAAAAGTCATGTGGTGACCCTTCATGACCAAAAACGTATTTCCCACTTTTGTCCTTATCTTTGGTGACATTTTGTATGAAACTTTAAGGTGTATCCTTGATCACATATTTGCCTTATGCTTATAAAACATTCTTAGTCTTGGTTCTACCATTATCCAAAAATAAAGTACCTTTTTTGGCTATCCTGCAGTGGTTTTATCTCTGAATCTCACTGTACCACCATTG
This sequence comes from Torreya grandis, assembly GCA_037957365.1. Lineage (NCBI taxonomy): Eukaryota > Viridiplantae > Streptophyta > Pinopsida > Cupressales > Taxaceae > Torreya > Torreya grandis. The sequence goes on from JARHVA010001483.1 coordinate 79,163, forward strand.
ATCTTATTTACTCTTATCTCCTATCATATGCCTTAAACATCCGCTATCAATGAACCATGGCTGATCTTTATCTCTTACATGCAAAGCTATTTGTACCAACATAGAATCTTCAGGTTGTTTCTTCTGCCATGAACATTTCTGAACCTTCTTCCTGATGAATGGAGCTTTGAAACTTTGATCCTCCTTGATTGAATATGCATGAGTATCCTTTTCCTTCTTGTCATGCAACATATCCAAGACCCAATAGCATCCACCATGCTTCAATTTTTATAAAAGTGTCTCCTTGAAGCCTAGAAGAGACACCCCACACAATAGGGTTATAGAAATAAATCTCAGGAGATTCCCACATCTCCTTTGTTTCTTCCTTGATCTTTTTGTGTTTTTATTTTAGAATCCATTTAAGCATGTCTAACATTTTTGACCTACTAACCTTATCATTTATGATGTTTTTCTTTTTCTCAACTTTTGCAACTATCTTATCTTGACAAAGCTCATGCTCAAATGTAACAAGAGACTCTGCACAATCCTTCCTATCTGATTCTTTATCTACTATAGCAAGTAATTCATTTTAATTTTTAAACTCAACCTGATCAACCTTTACTATTTTAGGTCTCCAAACCTAAATTTGTCTTTTCTCATATTTTCTAGGGTCTATGTAACCTTTGACATACTTTGAATATCTCTTTACTTTATTTTGGAATAATCTAGCAATATGTCCAACCTCATGACAACAAAAGCAAACAATATTTCTCATACCTTTTTCTTGAATGTGACTGAAATCTCCCTTTGACTGATTGCTTTTCCTCATACAATCTCTTGCCCTATGACCAACATGATGACAAACAAAACAACGGCCATGAAAAGAATTTGAAAACTTTAAAGCATTGGGCTACCTGATTGGCTTTGATTTGCCTGCAAACCCTACATCCTTCTTTCCTTGGACTAATATTTCATGATATTTCTCAACCTTGATTATAAACTTCTCATGATTATCCTTTAAAGAATCTAACTCAACCTTCAACTGATTACACTCTTCTTCTTTTGATGTTAAAATTGAAGTTGCAACCTCTAATTGATTCTTAAGATCCTGAATAAATATCTTATTTTCTTTTACTTCTATAGCCAACTTAGAATCCAAGATACACACCTTTTCCTTAAGAGCCTCAACCATAGATTTCAACTCTTGATTCTCCTTCTTTAGCTGCTTGGCCATCTGTGCTTTTCCTTTGATCTACCTTCAAGCTGTTAAACCATTTTTGAAGGAACCTACTCTGATACCAATTTTTAAGCACTAAATATACTAAGAGGGGGAGGTGAATAAATATATTATATATCTTATAAATCTTTCCTTTAACCAAATTCCACTTAATCAAACATTCAAGATATGTAATAAAACTCAAACAATAAACATCCACACAAGATAGAGACACCAGATATAACATGGAAACCCAATGTGGGAAAAACCACAGAGAATCAATCTCAAATATATTCATGAGAACAACCCCACAGGAGCACCATACCCCTTTGCCAAGTACAAACCTCAGCTACAATTCATGAGCACCAACTCACAGGAGCTTCAAACCCCTTTGCTGAGCACCAACCTAGAACCTATTCATGAGCACCAACCCATAGGAGCACCAACCCCTTTCCCAAGCACCAACTCAGCAACAATTCATGAGCACCAACCCACAGGAGCACCAACCCCTTTGCCAAACACCAACTCAACAACAATTCATGAGCACCAACCCACAGGAGCACCAACCCCTTTGTGTATACCACACACCTATCTCTCAATCTTGCTATCTCAACAAATGATAGATCAATACAACATCTCCTTCCTCTCTCTCACTTTTGCTCTTCTAAGCTAGATATAAAAAATACAAATCATCTCTCACAATTGCTCTTCTAAGCTAGATATTACAATATCAAATCAACCTCTCATTCTCATTTATTACAAATGGCTACTCAAGCCTTTATTTATAGCTTTCCAAATGACCTTTGGCCTTCCCCCTTTGTGACCTTTCAATCCTCATGGAAAATGGTGCCAATCTTGGATGACCCTTCATGTCCAAGCATTTTATAAGTCATGTGGTGACCCTTCATGACCAAAAACGTCTTTCCCACTTTTGTCCTTATCTTTGGTGAATTTTCATATTCCTCAAAGTGTCCCTTCATGAGAAATTCACCCTTTACTCTTTTGTCTTCACTTGGTGACTCTTGGTATTCCCCAAGATGACTCTTCATGGGAAAATGCATCCCATCCTTATTTTGTCTTTATCCCGTGACTCTTCAACTTCTCCATGGGCCCTTATTTTGTCTCATATGCAACCAAAAATATATTTGTTAATATTAAATAAATATTAACTCATATTAGCCAAGATAAACAACATTAAATGCAATGGGGCCCTTATCACCAATAATACTAAACCTTTGACATCAATGACAATATTTCCAACAACATACTTGGAAATGAAACTTTGATTAACCTTTACATCCTTCCCCTATTAGAACCATCCCAAAGAGTAGTTTGTCAGGGATGTGATTCAATAGTAGGGCTAGTATTTGGGTTATAATTAGTGTAATTATGTTCTATAGTCTCCCATTATCAATGATGATGTCAAGAGATTACACCTTAACCCAAAACTTGGTGTAAAAAAACCACCCTTGTCATCAGAAATGTCTATGGTAGTAATATTGGTGCCCAAACAACTAACATTTAGATCAATGTCATCCACTTGTGTGGGAACTAATGTAGACTGCACAACAAAATATTGTTTTGTGTAGTATTATAAATTGTTGTGTGAGCTTGTGTAATGGTGATCACATTGATTTTCACTTAGGTTCTTATTTCCTTTATATGACACTGAAGGTAGTGGATCCTTCTAGTGTCACATAAGCTTCCTATGATGTTCTCTCTTTTATAACATGTTTTGCTCAAGAAGTTGCCTATTCAATGTAAAAAATTTACATTTTTGGACATGTCACTATAACTTATCCAACAAATTATTCTTGAAGGTTCCACATAAGTGATTTAGGGTGTGATTAGAGGGATTAAATAGGTAGGGGAAGGATATGAAAGTTACCATAAATGACTTATAGGTTTTTTTTAATTTATGCTTGAACTTAAGATAAAAAATGCATTTTTCTTATATTGGGAAGGGCATTCTTGAGGCCAGAATGGGTTGCCAGCTTGTTGATCAAGCCTAATGGGAGGCCAATAACTTGGTCTTAAATGTTATCTTCCCTCCCCTAGGATGTGTTAGAAGTGCTAATTTTTAGTCAAGATGAGGTATTTGCATATTGGCACTTTACTTGGAACTAATATTTTTTTCTTGAACTTATTGCTAATCTTTGTATGGTTGAATGGAAATTAATTGTTTTTTTCACCTCTTGAAACACTCTCTCTCCCTTTTCTCATCCACTTTTGCATGAAATTGTATTTAAATGTTCAAGGTGATTTAGAGGCTAGAATAGGTTTGTAATATTATCAAAGATCAATTGTCAAAGATTAGTTATAAGAGGCCTAACAACCTTAAGGGATAGGTCTAGAAAGTAATAGAATTATTAATGGGCATTAACTTGGGTCTAGAGATCTCAATGGGGAGTTGAAGTATGTCAGGAGTGAGGTGTTGAAGGTGAAGAAAGAGTGAGGGTTGAAGGGTCAAAAAACAATCTCAAGAACATATATTAGGCCTATTAGGCCAAATATCCCTTGAAGGGAAAAAGTGAAAAAAATTGTAAAGGAGCATGGAGGCATTTTAAATTAGATTAAGTGGGTTGAATGAAGCTTGGATAGGTGGATATAAGAGCTAGAATAAGTGTTATTGAAAGTATTAAAGAAGATAAAAGCATCTAGGCATAACCAAGCCTAAGGAGTGTATAGTGAGAGAGTGTGTAGAGTGAATGACAAAAGGGGTATGTTGGAGGATAGTAAAGGTTATGTAGGAGCATCACCAAATACATGTAGAATTTATGTTGACAATATTGTTAGGTAATTGTTAAGACCTATAAACTAGGTTAGTTTAGTAAGTTTAATTTCAACGAGTAAGAGAGAATCTGAGTAATTTTAGTAAATTACCAATATTGGTTTAGAATATAAAAAAGTGATAATCATCAATCCTAATGAGGAGGAACCCTACAAGACCAACCAAAGAGCTTAAAATGACAAAAAATATCATTTTAAAAGAAGTTAGAGCATATGTTGTAGGTTTTTCTCAATGAAGGAGGACTGTGTAAATGTTTTAATGTTGTACATAATAAATATTTTTGAGTCTTATTACATGTTTTCCATTGTATTATATTTTTATAATATGATTATAATCTTTTTATATTGAATTCAAGCTTAAATCTCAATTATATTCATGAAACCCTTAGGAATTCTATATTTTTACTATTACAGTCATTTTTAGAGGCTTGTTTACACAAAAAAATTATTATATGAACCCAATTGGACTATTATAATATTTGAATAGGTTTATTAAGACCAATATACATGTTTCACATCATAAAAAATACCAATGATCTCTATGAACTATCAATAATTAGCTCTCAACCTACAAAAATTCTAAGTAAATTTGAAGTAAGGGTTTCATGGGTAAAACACCTCTAAAAATAAAATGATTGAACAATAATGTATAAAAATTTGTAATAAAATAGGTAGTTTATCTTATAAATTATTCCAAGTATCATTGGGTTGATAAGATGTTTGAAATTGTAGGTACATAGGACTATTTTTTTGTACAATAATAGAAGACCATTTTTGAAAAAGTTGTGCATAAGATAAGACAAGTTTTTGGTTTATTTGAGTTCTATAAAATTGGGTAAGGGCTGGAACATGTTATAATTTATAAAAAAATACTATAAATATAATTTTTAAGAGTTAAAAACTCTATTTTGATAAATTGAACTATTGGAACAACAACTAGGTCTAGAGAGCTAGAAACTTAAAAACATAGAATTTGAGAATCAAAGCTCAATCTCTTAGAGACATATAGTTGGTGATTTATTTTAAGATTTGAAACCTACATAAATTCTTAAATTTTTATAATACCTATCCAAAGTGTCTTACAAAATAATTATTCAAAGGAAGGAGAGCAGATCTGAGATATTGGTGACTAGTTAAGAGCAAACCTAATGAGCAATTGACTAGTTTAAAAGAAGCTTATTTGAGAGTGGATTTTGAATCAAGTTGAGAATAAGAGTATATAAGTGAGTTTGTAATTCTTCATTATATTAGGGCATATGAATATAACTTTCATAACTTTGTTAAACATAAAAGAGTAAATTGTTCATTATGTGGTATTAGGGATGATAAAGGGTTTTGGCCAGAGATATTATCTCATGAGTGAATATTTTATTTCAAGTCAATACGGTTGGATTTTATTAGAATAAAGAGATTATAGTCAAGGCCAAGTATAAAATCATATCTACATTAAACAAGTATGAACATGATTGTTAATGGGCCTTAAATGAAATCAAATTGCATGTTAATGATCTATTAAAAAGTTGTAAATGGGTGATGACAAATGCAAAATAGATTAGAGTGTCATTAGTTATTTCCAATACACAATCAAATAAAAAATTTAATTTAAAAAATATGGAATATCATATATTTATAGCATTGAAATAAACAATTTTTTAATCCTCATTTATGTACAACATTAAATATGAGATCTAATAGATAAAAGTTTAGAAGATCAAAACAACATTATACAATAATATTTTAAATTAAAACTAAATATAAATTACATAGATTAACATAATTTAGATGAAAACTTCCAAAAAATCATATAGGTACATGTACAATGTTAATAATATACATAGATTACCATGATAGGCATACATAGAATTACAACATCTACCTACATAGTATGTAATGTCAGGTGAATGCCATATACACATATACAATGACAAACATGCATACGTTACTATATAGGCATAAAAAAAATCATTTCTCATGTAGGACATCTTAATCATAAAATATCATCCCTCTCTTTGCCTTCCTCAAAGAAGACTCTCCATATGATGCCCTCTTGGTAGATGGAGATCTCTCTAATGCCTTGGATTGCTCCAAGGTCTGACTACGGGTCCTACACTCATAGATCACTTGCATCTAAACATATATAAATAAAATTATTATTGCAAAATTAACATAAAATACATTCAACCATTTGTTAATAAATTAATTTTAAACTAGAATAAAAAATCATTTAAACATGCACTTACTGCAAGCTCACGGTTAAGATCAATATTTTTTTATGCTCCAACAAGTTAGTGGTAGGATCAACTATTTGAATAGGTATTTGAAATATGGAAGAAACATGAGAAGTTTCCATATTAATCATCTCAATAGGACTATCATATGTCATGGGATAACCCTGCATACACAATACATTTGCATAAGTTATATTTTCCAGAAGTATGTAGTAAAAATATTAAAACAAGTCTATTTTTACAGTTTAAAATTTAAAGATAATATATACCTCTGTTAGTGCCTATAAAAATGACATTGTAGCAATAATGCCTATGTTTGTCTTAGCTCACAATGATGTAGAAGTGTTTACTTGAGTCATCAACTGAATGTAAAAAAGGTTTCACTTGATTTTATATAAAGTATCAAGGATATATGGAAATTTTTTCTCCTTTATTAAACCAAGAGTGTATTTTATAGCATTGTACTTAAATTTTGAGATCCTTGATAGATAAATTTAACTTAAACTTAGAAAGAAAAAATATATAGACTAAATATACATAGAGAATAAGATTAACTCAAAATTTTACCTCTATATAAGTAAAATGTGTCATCCTAATAGAGATAAATACTGTAGTGGATGAGGCAATAACTAGATCTAAAAATGTAAACAATGGCTTCATCAAATCAAATATCACAAATGTTGACTATGATGATGAAGGTACCATCACCTCCTAGGACATAAAAATGACATATATATCAATTCAATTTATATGTAAATTAATTTTTAGCTAAATCAAATTTATAATTATACCATATTAAACATGACATTTATATAAAATATACCTAAATTTGTGTAGTGGTTGATATCTACACACCAAATATACATGACAAAAAATCATCACTCATAATTATATTATTCAAGCCCTCTAAACCACCAATTTCATCATCATCAGAAGGTCCAATGGATATAGCTCCACAAGATCTGTAAGGGTAGGGTCGAGTATGCATAATAGGTGGTGTATCTCTAACATTAGTCTATGAGAGCCTACTCATATGTTAAACGAGTGTATTAGTGAATGAACTAAGATCATGGAGAGTGTTAATCTCCATGACCTACTAAACTGCATAGGAGATTTTAGGTTCAAGTGGATTTTGGATATAGATCTTTGTAGGTTGATTAGGTGCCTGACATGAACATGGTAGATCTTGTGCAAAGCTTTTCCCTCAGCTTTGAAACTCACTAAAATTAAAATAGTTCAAAATGTCGTTGAGGACAAAATCATATTAGAGTTTCCTTAAAAAATACAATGGGACCTCATGGTTGTTACATGATGGATAATCAAACACCATCCACCATCAGACTCAATAATTGGTTGTGATTAAATTATGTTGACAATGATGGATTGGAAAATGTTTAGAAGTTACTAGAAATAGTGCATTGGTGGTTGGGTTAATGAATAAGGTGAAAATAGAGGCTTTTTATATGTCTTTGTACTTTATCTCATGTGTTGACAATTTCTCAGCATAATAAACCCTAAAAGTATCCTGATATGAAGCCCATATGTCAATTTGACTCATTATATAGTCAATTTGACCTAATAATGTCTCTAGGGAATTGGCTAGATAGGTATGGTAGGTGTTGGTGGAATTGTGAACCCTCATTCTCCAAATTAATTTTTCAATTTCAATTTTATTCTCCATAATGTGGTCTAATAGATTCTGTTGACTACGTGGGGGAATTTTTTGGAACTATAGGAGGGTTAGGAGGATAGTTAGGTGGAGGGTTAGGAGTAGGGATAGGTAGAGAAACAAGAGGGTTAGGTGGAGGGTTAAGCTGAGGAACAAGAGGGTTAGGATGAGGGTTAGGCTAAGGAATAAGAGGATTAGGTAGAGGAACAAGAGGGTTAGGTAGAGTAACATGAGGCTTAGTAGGATGGGTTGTTCAAAATAAATGAATTACTAATTAAACAATAAAATAACAAAAAAATGATAAAATTTATAAACAATGTATAGATTTTTAGCATTTACCTCTTCTACATGGTGGCATCATTAATTAGAAAATTTTTGGGATGAATTTGGGTAAGGTTTGGTCTCACTAGGGCAAAACATGATTGTAGAGTGGAGGAGAGTAAGGGAAAATATAGAACACAATTACAAAATGAGAAATTTTTGTGTTCAGTTCAATTTTTGTTTTAGGTGACACAAAGAATGTGATCACATTATTAACATGATCATGTTATTTATTTTAAATAATGTGATTATGTTATTTAATAACATAATCATGTTATGGCTAGGTAATTACCAAGCCATAATTTAAAAATGTGATCATGTTATTTATAAAACATACTCGTGTATGCTCTTCCATCCATCCCCTTTAGGGAACTTTTAGAAGCAAAAGCACCATCCTTATTGAAAACATGCCTAGTCCAAGGCATAGAAATAATGTTGTCTAAATCACTCCTCAAAAACTCATAATATTCTGGGTGATCTTGAAATGACCCTAAAGTCTTTCTATTAGTCATTTATTTTATTACATCTTAGCTTGCAAGGGGGACTTCATTACCTCTCACAAGTTCTATAAGGGATCTTTGACCTAGGTTTTCATCTCCCAACAATGATGTCAACCACTCCCATTAGGATCAGAGGTTTGAGTAGTTAAACCACCTTCTAGTGTTAGAGCTACACATGGGATGTATCTACACTTTGGACATCACACTACATTGAGCAAGTGACAGATGTAGTGGTTGTAAAAAGGGCAAAATATTTTTGCAAAAATCCAAGTGCCACAAACACCCAATTAAGTGATTTTATTTTTCATTATGACATGAAAGTCATTGTGTAATTGATTCCTCTATAAATGTTCAAAAACTTGTAGATCTTAGACAAATCCCCACTTGTTGTGGAAGTGTTATTGGTGAAAGGTGCACCTCAAAGTCCATGTCACAATATTGTCATTTGAGAGAAGTGGGGTGTAAAAACCCTACTATATAATGTGAATTTTACTTTTTTGAGGAACATTAAAAGCCTCTCAAATTACGTATATTAATGGATTCTAACAATACCAAGCAACCCTGTCAGTTTAGGACCTAAGAGCGATTAATTGGTTGGTTTTATTCTAGATTAAAGTTTTGTTTAGAGTCAAAGAATTGGTGTGAATAAATGATACAAACCAAACACATAGTCCTCATTTTCATTTAAACAAATAGGTGCTATGCTACCTACGTGAATCATCAATTTGCCTTGTTCAAATTTCATCAAAACTTGGACTCATATCATCCACTTTGGCACAATTATGCTACCCAATTGATTATAGACTTCTACCAAACATTGTTTAAATCCTTCATTTATTACTTAAATTCAAAATTTCACCTTCATAAATTCATAGGGTTGATGTGTAAAGTGGGTTCACCATTTGCACTAAACTTGAGGGAACTTAGGTCCAATTTTCAATTTGGGTTTAAGGTTGTTTAAGACTCATAATCATTATAACCACTTAATAGACTTAAGTCATTTTGTGTAAAACACTTGCACTTTGAGTCTATGCACCAAACCTTTTTGTGTTACCATTTTATTTCCATTGAGATCATTTGAAAACATACCTTTTTGCCTTAGATATATTGTCAAAACTTTGAAGGTATGTATGTCATTTGAGTTAAGAAAGGTAGTGTTACGCTACCAAATTTAGGAAAAACCGTCTTTGCCTTAGAGAGTTTTTGAAATAAACATTTTGTCACATCTTTTCATTAGTCTAGTGTTGTTGTGCGGCACAAAACATTTCAAAAATTATTTCATAGACCTTTTTGTGTAGATTCCAAGTTTACCCAAAAAAAATTTCAAGCCAATTCATGTAAACATTTATGAATCTTTGTTTAACACAGTTACGTCGTTCACATTTATCTAGCCTATTTGTTAGAAGAACCAAGATTTATACCATTATTAATAAGAAAATAAACTATCTCTAAAGTGCCTTTAATTTTATACCTTATACCTATTTGATTGATTTCATGTCTAAGAGTCAAATGCCTAGTTTTTGTTAGAAGTGTTTCAAATCTGTTAGATTAAAATCTCATCTATTTCAAAGTCTAGATTTTGACACCGTTTGGCTAAGAGTTCTAGCACATGCCTTGTTTGAGTCTAGATTTTGATGTTGTGTTTGGCCAAAAGACCTATAAACTATTTATTTTCTATATTAGATTGATTTGAAACACTTTGACCTTAGATTTTGGCATTTTGATGTTTGGTCCATTTACTTAATCTTTTTTGTATAAGATGTGTAATGTTAGATACTTAACATTAGCTTGTTTTATCACAAATAATTTCATAAGCCTTTCCATTTTTTTGATGAATCTAGATCAAGTTTTAACACCATCTTTTAGAAATTGTATTTTTAGAGTTTGTATAACTCTCTTCCCTTTTTATCATAAAACATTCACTATGGATCCCAACATGTTTTCCTACACTCGTAGTGGATTCATGTACAATCAAGGGATTAGTAATGTGGTTGCACAAGAAGAAATGGTGTAAGACCCCTACACAAGTAATATTTCTTATGAGATGGATCATTATCCCTCTTATAATATTCAAATAGGGGCACAAAACCAATATTTATTGGCTAATTATTTGGTTAATACACCACCATATTTAGAACAAGACCAAGAACAAAACACACAATACCTAGCTACGATACCCACATCTAAAGAACTGGTTCCTCAACAATCATACTCTATTAATACACCTTCCATATATGATCCATTTTTGTTTTATCATCCAAGACCAACTAGTTCTTCTTGTGCAACCATACAAGACCAATCAAAGAGTTTAAAAGGACAAAAAATATCATTTTTGAAGAGGTTAGAACATATGTTGTAGGTCTGTCTCAATAGAGGAGGATTGTGTAAATGTTTTCTTGTTATACATAATAAATATTTTTGAGTCCTATTTCATGTTTTCCAATGTATTATAATTTTATAATATGATTATAATCCTTTCATATTGACTTCAAGCTTAAATCTCAGTTATATTCGTGAAACCCTTAGGAATTCTATATTTTTACTATTACAGTCATTTTAAGAGGCTTATTTACACATGAAAATTATTATATGAACTCAATTTGACTATTTTAATAGTTTAATATGTTTATTAATACCAATATACATGTGTTATACCATAGAAAATCCCAATGATCCCTATGAACTATCAATAATTATCTTTTGGCTTGTAAAATCTGAAGGGTTTCATGGGTAAAACACCTCTAAAATTCAAATGATTGAACAATAAGGTCTAAATTTTTTTAATAATTTGGAGAATGGATATTATAACTTGTTACAAGTATCATTGGGTTGATAAGATGTTTGAAATTGTAGGTACATAGGACTATTTTTTTGTATAATAATAGAAGACCATTTTTGAAAAAGTTGTGCAATAGATAAGACAAGTTTTTGGTTGATTTGAGTTCTATAAAATTGGGTAAGGGTTGGAACATGTTATAATTTGTAAAATATTATTATAAATATAATTTTTAAGAGCTAAAAACTATATTTTGATAAATTGACCTATTGGAACAACTAGGTTTAGAGACCAAGAAACTTAAAAAAACTAGAATTTAAGAATGAAAGCTCAATCTCTTAGAGACCTATGGTTGGTGATTTATTGTATGATTTGAAACCTACATAAATCCTTAAATTTTTGTAAGACCTATCCAAAGTGTCTTACAAAATAATTATTCAAAGGATGGAGAGTAGATCTGAGATATTGGTGACTAGTTAAGAGCAAACTTAAAAATTGGTGAATAATTTATTACTTCCACATCCTCTTCCATGAATTTTTCTTCCTTAATAATGGTTGGTGGTGAAATCTATATTATAGCTTGGAATTTGGCTGGATCAACTTCAATGCTTTTGAAATACATAATGAAGCCAAGTAATTTTCCTGATGTTACTCCAAACACACATTTCTTTGGATTCAGTTAGACTTTGTACTTATGAAGTCTTTCAAATATTCTATGTAATAATGTTGGATGGTTGGCCCTAGTTTTTTATTTTCCTAGTATGTCATCGACGTAATCTTCAATAATATCACACATCATATCATGGAATATGATGGTCATGGATCTTTTATATGTAGCTCTAACATTATTAAGACCAAATGGCATTACCTAATAATAGAATGTGCCCCATAGAGTGGTGAATGTTGTGTTGTGTTGCTCTTCTAGTGCTATTATAATCTGGTTATATCCTTAAAACCCATCCATGAGTGAAATAATATCATAACCTACCATGGAGTTGATGATAATGTCATTATTAGGAAATGAAAATTTATCCTTAGGGTAAGCTTTATTTATGTCTTAGAAATCAGTATAGATTTTGATTATTTCAAGCTTTTTGCTAATAGGTACAACATTAGATATCCATTCTGAGTAGTCAATGGATAGAATACATCCTACTTCTAAGAGTTTTTCCAACTCTTTCTTTACTAATATAGCAATGTAAGGATTCATCTTGAATAAATTTTACTTAACTAATTTGGCATCAAGATTTACCAAAAGGTGATGTAAAACCAATGTGGGGTCCAAACCTGGCATGTCAAAATAAGCCCATGTAAAGATATCTACACATTCTCTCAATATAGTTGTAAAGACTTAAAATTCCTCCTCAGTGAGAGATGTGTCTAATTTGATCCATTTTGTGTTTGATGGAGTCTTGATGTTTACCTCTATTGTATCTTTGACTAGAAGGGTCAAACCATCTTTTAGGATAGTAGGCAAAGACTTGAACTATTGGACTATATTAGGTCCTCTATTAGGATGGGATCTTCAACTTCTCCTAGGCATGATGAATCTGAGTCCCCTAATGGGAGATCTATCTATGTGATAAAAATAGTAAAAAATTATTGAATAATTTGATCAAACACTTATTGTTGCTCAAAACTAAACTCATATCCAAAGGCAAGTTCATCATTGGTGGTCTCCTAGTCTAAATTCAAAGAAGAATGAAAATACCCATCTAATGGCATCTAAAATAGGTTTTCATCACTACCTTTATCTTTACATTTTCCTTGTTTAGAAAGTACCTAAAAGAGGTGTTTACTTTTGGACCTCAATGTTTTAGTTATTTATTTTTGGCTAAGGGTATTAACCCACTCTCCAAAATAGGCTTCAGTATATAATGTGATTGAGAACCCTAATTTATGATCTCCCAATGGAACATTGTCTCTAAATCCTAGAAAATCATATAATGCCTCATCATTCTGAAACTCATTAATTGGTAAACTAGATTCTTATTGGTCCCAATATATAAGTTGGGGATAGTATAATGGCAATGGGTTTTATGAATGATTGGGCTAAGGGTACATATGGCATTGTTATCAAATGTGTTAGTCTTAGATAGGTCATCAAAGATAAGGCTATGATCATACTCTACTTTGCTACCAACATCCTCATCACTAGTTAATAGGGATGGAACATGAGTAAGATATATGGAGTCATCCTCAGACAGTTTAAATCTAAGTCCATAGGGTCTTTTGTATTTGGTCATAGGAATTGGCTCAAGTGTTCCTTATTGATTAGGTTCGAAGCCTTCTCCTTCACAGTCTTGATTCTTCATGATCCTATTGGGAATATGATACTTTGCATTTTTATAATAATCAGCTTGGTTGTCATTATACAACCATAATTCATCCCTTTCAAGAGGGTCTAGTTCTAGTCTAGATGTTGGTACAAATATGGCAGGTCCTTTATCTTAGCTCTTTTATTGCCATTTTGGATGAAATGGCTTAGCTTTAGGTCTTAAAAAGGACTTTGGATTCTATGGAAGGTATACAATATGAAAGGTATCATGTATTAAATATTCTCTTGGGCCATTAGTTGCAATGGTGTAATGATTGGAAGCTTTAGGAGGTGGCATGTGGGAAAGGGAATCTAGGGTATTATGAATATATAATTGTCCTATAGAGAATCAATAAGTATGGCTTTTCCTTTATCCTGACTATAACTTGGATTTATGTTATATTGGTAATTGTAGCTTTGAAACTCAGCCTTGAGATGTTTTCAATGCTCATATGGGTGCAAATCTCTTGGAATATGCACTTCCATCCCTGCGTGGGAGAACTTGATACATTGGTGCAGTGTTGATGGGACTGCATGAATCTCATTTAATAAAGGCCTACCTAGAAGCATATTATATGAAAATTCAAGATCAAGCACATGGAAAAGTGTATCATGGGTCAAAGTTCCAATGATAACTAGAAGGATAATGGTGCCTTGAGATTCTCTCTCCTAATTATCATAATATTTGATAGTTATCATTTATAGTTGGAGATCTACCATTATGTACCCAAAAAGCTTGATGAGATTTAGAGACACTAAGTTGAGGCTTGATCCATTGTCTATAAGGACATGTTTTACTTAATGTTGATTTATACAAACTTCTATGTACAATGGATTATTATGGAGTAGGCCAAGGGAAGACATATCGCTTTGGTTGAATGTGACTTGTTGGGTGGGAGCTAGGTGTCCAACCAAAGCTTGAAATTTATCAGGGTATATGTCACTGGAAAAAATGGATTGGGTTAATAACTCATTCAAAATGTTCTTGTGGATTGTCAACATTCACAACAAATCTAAAATGGAGATCTGGGCTAATGTCTTATGTAATTGTTCCATAATATCAAACTTCCTTTATAGGTTAGTGGTAAATGGATTATTCTAAGGTTGAATGGTTGGTTGGATAATGAGAAAATTGGTAGATGGTTGTGGGCCTGGGATGGTAATCCTTGACCTCTAAGTTGTGATTACATAATTGGGATTAAATACAAGACCATGATTCTTTAAAAATGGTGGTAATGGTGTGGGACCAAATAGGATAAGTCTCAATTGTTGGTTCACTTGTATGTAGTCATGAGGTAAAGATGAGTTATCGATATAAGGTCCAAAAGTGGAAATCTTGATTTGTTGGTTCACCTGCATGTGATCCCAGGTCAAAGAAGGATTATCCATGTAATTTGGTTGAGTGGCATTGTTTAGTAATGGTCTAGATTGATTAGTGCTCGATTTAGGATTAATGGAGATGGCATTAATACTACCCCCTATAATATGACCTATAAACCTATTGTAGTTATGTGTAATTGCATGGTAGGTTTGTTGGTTATTACCATTTTGACCTTGGTTTTGTCCATTATTCTAACATTTTTGGTTCTATTGTTGAGTCTACTAGTCTGGCCTTTGATTTTGTTGTTGCACTGATCATGGCTATTGTTGTTATTGTTATTGTTGGTTATGTTGTGAAGAAGGGTTTTGATAGATGCCAAGATTATAATTAGAGGTGGAAGTACTACCATCCAATGTGATCTCTCCATTTTCCAACATATTTTTAATTAAATGCTTGATTTGCACACATCTTCGTAGATTATGCTTGTTGACCTGATGATACTCATAGAATTCATTTTCATGGTAACAATTAGGATAAGGGATACCTTCAGGATAATGCTTTGATATAGGCCAACTAATGAAATTAGTGATAGCAATTTTGCAAAATATAGACTGAATAGGCTCTCCAAGGTCACTAAAAACATGGTGCATAGGTACAGTTCTCCTTGAAGGAGGGTTTTGCAATGGCAAAGGTTATGGAATTTATTGTGTGGGTCTTGGTTTTTTTACTTGTGATGTTGGTTTAAGAGGTTTTCAGGTAGGAGTAAGATAAAAAGATGGTGTAGGTTGAGTAGATGATGTTTACACTGTTTGGATATGACATGATTTGGTTACTCCATTTTTCACAACATTCCTATTGTAATTAAATCTTTTTGGTTTATCTTGGTTATTAGCCTATGCTGGTTATGATGCTTGTACTTACATTGGATGTTGGTTTTGGCCACTTCACTGATTGGTACCTTGGTTTTGATTAGTTAAATAAAGCTTGATGACTCTTTTATTAATGAGTGCATGCTCAATCAACAAAACTTTTTCAATGATTTCATTAAAGGTATGTGCACAGTGTAGTTCTAGATGATAGGATATCTCATTATGTAAGTTTTTAGTGAATACAGTGGCTAATTGTTTATCTAGTAAACTATGAGTGAATCGGCTTGTAAGTGTTCCCCATCACTGTAGATAGCTTGAAAAACTCTCATTGAAATTTTTTTAGCTTGCATCAAATAATCCAATGAAATATCATGCTCAAGATTATATGAAAAATGTTACACAAACTTATCTAAAATATCATCAAAATTAGTTACTAAAATTTTAGGCAACTTCAAGAACCACTCCAAGGCTTGTCTAGTTAAGTTCTTTGGAAACAACAACAAAATGCATACATCATTATATGCCACTGATTAACATGTGACAAAGAATTTAGTTAAATGTGCTTTGGGGTCACATTTCCCCTTGTATTTATCAAATTTTGGTGGCCCATATCCTAGAAGAAATGGAATATACAAGTACTTCATATTCAAAGGATAGGAACACAAATCATCCAACTTAAACTTGTTAACCTATTTCCTCACTTGGATGGTGGTGATTGCATCTTTTATTTATTATAATTCTTGGGATAAGAAACTAGAGGGAACATTGGTTTGAAGGGGGCCATTGTCCTAGGTAGATAGTTGAGCTATCATAAGTGGATCACTTTGACCAGGGTATTATGGGGGTATTTGTTGGTATATGTTGGATTAGTTGGGAAATGATCTAGGAATATGCATACGTAGATTATGATGTGCTTGTTAAAATCATACATTTGGTTGTATGATATTTTAGTTTCTAGTTTGGGTTGGAAATAAAGGTTTGACTTAGAGGATTTTGAGGTTGGGATAGAGGGATATAACTATAGTATGCCTATTGTGGTTGAATAGAGATTTGTTTCTGACTACACAAACCTTTTTTTTGAGTGGTAACTTGTAAACCAAGACCCTTTCTCTAAACTTATGGTATGTTCTATACAAAAGAAAATTATTTCTTAGCAAGTATTTGATAGACATTAAAACCCCTTTATTGTGTGAATCCTAGTTGGGAAGTAGATGCATGTTGTAGAATAGGCACCTATCACTGACCAACATAAATATATTATTGATTAAACATTGTTTGGTTTTTAATTAGCATGTTGGTATATGAAGAAGGTATGTTTACTATTACCTGATGAGGTGGTAATATTTTTGGCCTTTTCTATATTGGTATACTCATTTGTGCTTATTATTATGGAATGATACTTGCCACCTATTAAGGAGGAATAATATTCATCACATTCTATTGTTGAGGTATGACATTGGTTGTTGGTTGACTACTTGATCCTATTGGTTGTGCACTTGATAAAGTAGTTGGTTGAAGATTAGAAGTAGTTGGTTGAGGTTGGGGTATATAAGCTCCCATTCCTAGGTTTGTAGATCCACTCATGGTATTAACTAAAGGAACATGTTGTTGACTAGTTGTTTGTGTATTAATACCACTTTGATTTGGATTGGACATTTCTTGTGCATTATCCACTGTGTTTTGTTCATTATTTTGCATAGAAGAAGAAGACACTTATTCGATAATTGGTGTATGAAACAAGTTGTCTACCAAAGTTTTTTATGCAAATGGGTCTAAACTCTAATTTTCTTGACTAGTTAACTCTATCAAAAATCTTATTGAAGGAACTAAGTCAATAAGAGGTTTACTCACCATGGTTATATGATTGAAATTACACACTAGATTCAAGTAGGTTTGATATGTTGCATGTATTTGATTAAAGTGGTCTTCCATAAGTTTATTTCCTTTATTAGGCATATTAGGGTCTTGATAAATCATTTGGACTAGAGTTAAAGGATTGCTAGATTAAGCCTATTGACTATATAATATGTTGTGATGCATTCTTACTAAGGTTGGTAAACTTTCATGAGGGAAGTCTGCTAGAGACTTAGCCCTTACTTCTATGGCTCTAAATAAAATCCCATCTTTGTTCTCCAAAAAATTATGGTCAAACAAAAATGGATCATATGTGGAAGGTGTATTAATAGAGTATGATTGTTAAAGAACATGTTCTTTAGTTGTGGGTATCGTAGTTAGGTATTGTGTGGTTTATTCTTGGTCTTGTTCTGAATATGGTGGCATATTAACCAAATAGTTAGTGAATGGATCTTGGTTTTGTTCCCCTATTCGAATATTATAAGAGGGATAAGGATCCATCTCATAAGCACTATTGTCTACATAGGGGTCTTTCACCATTTATTCTTATGCAACCACATTACTAATCCTTGGATTATACATGAATCCATTACGAGTGTAGGAATACATGTTTGGATCCATAGTGAATGTTTTGCAATAAAAAGGGAAGAGAGTTCTACAAAATCTAAATTGACAATGTTTAAAAGCTGATGTTCAAACTTGATCTAGAGTCATCAAAAGAATGGAAAGGTTTATGAAATGATTTGTGATAAGACGAGCTAATGTTAAGTATCTAAAATTATATGTCTTATACAAAAAAGATTAAGTAAATAGACCAAAAATAAAAATACCAAAATCTAAGGTCGAAGTGTTTCAAATAAATCTAATTTAGGAAATAAATAGTTGCTAGGTCTTTTGTCCAAACATGGCATTAAAATCTATACTCAAACAAGGCATGTGTTAAAAATCTTGGCCAAACGGTGTCAAAATATATACTTTGAAATAGATGAGATTTTAATCTAACGGATTTGAAACACTTCTAACAAAAACTAGGAATTTGACTCTTGGACATGAACTCGATAAAATAGGTATAAGGTATGAAATAAAATGTAGTTTAGAGATAGTTTATTTTATCACTAATAATGATATAAAGCTTAGTTATTTTGACAAATAAGCTAGATAAATGTGAATGGCATAACTATGCTAAACAAAGATTCACAAAGGTTTACTTAGATTGGCTTGAGAAAAAAAAATTTGGAAAACTTGGACTCTATGAAAAAAGGTCTATGAAATAATGTTTGAAATGTTTTTATCAGGGTAACAATGGTAGACTACTCAAAAGATGTGAAAAAATGTTTTTTTCAAAAACTCTCTGAGGTAAAGATGGTTTCTCCCAAATTTGATAGCATAACACTACCTTTCTTAACTCAAATGACATACATTCCTTCAAACTTTTTACAGTATATCTAAGATAAAAAGATATGTTTTCAAATGATCTCAATGGAAATAAGATGGTAACATAAAAAGGTTTGGTACATAGACTCAAAGTGCAAGTGTTTAGCAAAAAATGACTTAAGTCTATCAAGTGGTGATAATGATTATGAGTCTTAAACGGCCTTCAACCCAAATTGAAAATTGGACCTAAGTTCCCTCAAGTTTAGTGAAAATGGTGAAACCACTTAACACATCAACACTATGAACTTATTGATCCAAAACTCAAAAGTTTTGATTAATAAATATTTTAAGAACATATTAATAACATAGTAACAATGAATTCTCTAAGAAAAGATGTATTATTACTCAAGATCACAATACAACTATATGCTTATCTCTGAGAAGAGATGTTTGATTTTCCATTTCGGGTTACATCTTCATTTATACCTATTTTGAAAGCAGGGGGAGGATGTGGAAGGTCACCAATCTTGAGGGAGATTAAGTGGTTCAACTTCCATGCTTGAAAACAATACAAAATTCAAGAAATTACTATTTTTAGAAACTTACTATTTTTATCTTTCCAACGGTTCAAACAGCAAGTCAATTGGAGCTACGGTGCAAAAGTTATGGTTCCCAGAAGTTCCATCATCAATTAGGGTGGAACTGTCACCTGAATTATCACCTGAATTACTGCTTGGATCACTTATTAAGGTGAAATTTAAAATTTAATTTATAAATGAATGACTTAAACAATGTTTGGTAGAAGTGTAGACTCAATTAGGTAGAATAACTATGCCAAAGTGGATGATATGACTCCAAGTTTTGATGAACTTTGAACAAGGCAAATTGATGATTCACATAGGCAACATAGCACCTCTTTGTCAAAGGAAAATGAGGAATATGTGTTTGTTTTATATCATTTGTTCATACCAAGTTTTTAACTCTAAAATAAACTTTAATCTAAGATAAAACCAACTAATTAATCACTCTTAGGTCCTAAACTGACAAGGTTGCTTGGTATTATTGGAATCCATCAATATACATCATTTGAGAGGATTTTTGTGTTCATCCAAAATTTAAAATGTACATTATATAGTAGGGTTTTTACACCCCCCTTATCTCAAATGACATTACTATGACATGGACCTTGAGGCACACCTTTCACTAATGAAACTTCCATGGCAAGTGGGGATTTGTCTAAGATCTACAAGTTTTTGAGCATTTCTAGAATAATCAATTACATAATTACTTTATTATCATGATGCAAAATAAAAGCACGTAAATGGGTCTATATGACTCTTGGATTTTTGTAAAAAGGTCTTGCCCTTTTTTCAACCACTACATCCATCACTTGCTTAGTTTAGTGCGATTTCCAAAGTGAAAATACATCTTATGTTCAAATCCAACACTAGAAGGTGGTTTAACCACTCAAACCTTTGATCCTAGTGTGAGTGGTTGATGTCAGTGCTAGGAGATGAAACTCTAGGTTAAAGCTTCCCTATAGAACTTGTGAGAGGTAATTAAGTCCCCCTCACAAGCCAAGATGTAATAAAATAAATGACTAATAGAAAGACATTAGGGTCATTTCAAGATCACCCAAACTATTGCAAGTTTTTGGGGAGTGATTTAGACAACATTATTTTTATGCCTTGGACTAGGCATGTTTTCTATAAGGATAGTGCTTTGATTCCAAAAGTTCCCTAAAGGGGACAAATGGAAGAACATACACACATGAACCTTCTTTTTTCCAATCAATTAATTAATCATCTATTGAATACAAACTTGACAAATGAGTGTAATTTTAAGCACTAAAATAAAAGTTTGGTGATGTTTTTTTGACCCTTGTCTTAAGTTGTAAAAACATGTAAAGATTACAAAAAAAAAACTAAATGAAATAATAAACACATACATTCATTTTAAACCCAAAGTTTGAAGTGTTGAAGACTTAGCATGCTAAAGATTCATTTTAGGCACCAAATTTGAAGTGTGCATGATTTATACCAAGTTATTTTTACAACTTCAAATTTAAGTGTATGATTAGTTAAAACACCCAAATTAACTTTCAAAACATCATTTCAACCTACAAAAACAAGATTAAGACTACCTGCTTTGAAGCACTTTAGAGGATGCGACAAGGACTTTAAAAAAATGAGTACTTAGGTTGGAAATAGAGTTGGGTTAATAGTCAAGTTGGGTTGATAGGTGAGTTAGGTTTATAGTTGAGTTGGGTTGAAAGGAGAGTTAGATTGATAGGTGAGTTGGGTTGCATAGGTGAGTTGGGCTAATAGGTGAGTTGGGTTGGCAGGTGAGTTGGGCCGGTAGGTGAGTTGGGTTACATAGGCGAGTTAGGTTAGCAACCAAGTTGGGTTGGTAGGTGAGCTAAGCTAGTAGCTGAGTTAGGCTAGTAGGTGAGTTGGGTTGGCAGTCAAGTTGGGTTGGCAAGCGAGTTGGGCTACACAGTCTTGAGAACAAAACCATGACTTACCAAATAATGGATTTTTGCTCAATTTTTTTACCTTCTTTGTTTCCACACTCCAAGATACTACATGATAATGATTAGCAGGTTACTTATAGATGCAATTTGACCAAATTTGTGAGGCTAGGTCCCATCAAGATTGCCATTTGTGAACATAAGATTACAATAAGGAGAGATTAGTATAGTGTTATTATATGAAATCAAATTCAAAATAACACACTAATAGATAACACCTTAAGCCTATATCAATGAGACAGCTTAGTGAAGAAAATAAATGACAAATCTCAACAAAAATGTAAGAAAACAAACATTCCTTACCTTCCTTGAAGCTTCAAGAATATTCTTCGATTTGGCTTGCTCCACTTGTGCTCAATGAGTCTTTATCAAAGGAGGTTTGGTTATCTCCTCTTTTTCTTGGCACCTTTGTGATGACTTTGACTTGGCTTGGCTTGGATCAATTATTTGACATTATAATACTAATTGAAATGGATTTTTGAATGCATTTGGGAATTATAAGTTTGGCATAAAAGAGCTTAAAAGTCAATATGCAAGGCCTCCTATTTATATAGTTTTAAAATGGTTTAGGATCAACCATGACTCTCCATCTCAAGATTAAGATGTGTGGCCATGAAATTATACAAATTATGTAATTAAATTATTAAATATCCCCCATAAATATTTTGGAATAAGGGTCATTTAAGAGACATGAGAGGCATTGATGAGGCATGGGAGGGTCTTAATGAGGCATGGGGTGGCTTGATGAGATATTTTATGCATTTATGGCCTAGGGATGTCTTTCCAAGAAATGATGTCATTTGATGATGTAGATATTAAATATCAATTTATAAAAATATATTCAAAAATTTCCATGGAAAATTAACTTAATCTCTTGATTTGGTTTGATTAGCCTTAAACATGATTAGTCAACTTTGATGCACAGGCTTCACAATTTATGCACAAATTAATCAAATTGGTCAAAATGTCATATTATTAGCTCAAAATTTGACTAGATTGGAATTGGAAGTCAATGTTAGATAAATTAGAACTATTATCCCATTTAGGATGTTTCCAATGCAAAATAACAAAGGCATATGTCTTATACATAAAATTTGATAGAAAAGAGCAATCTAGAGCACCTAGGTATAAAAATGTCATTTTAACTCGAAATGATCTAATCAAATTTAGTTACTTCATAAATTTCATTGCCCCATTAATTGATACCCTGGCAAAAATTGGCACTTGAATGTAAAATTTCAACTCTTTTAATGTATTTTAGTGTTTTTAATCCAAATTGTGCATTTTGGTGGAAATTGGTCAAAAGCTTGATTGATGGTCATTGGTGGCCAGATTTAGGTGTCTACAATGTTCTCTTCTAGAGTTTTCTAATGAGACCTTAAATTCATAAATTTTTGATTTAACATGAAATTTATGACCGTTCAAAAATCTTTGTGTTATTCTATTATTGTGACCAAATTTGAAATTATGATCATAAGTTGCATGTGATCATGCCAAGTGATAAGATGTCATGGCCCCTGAATAATAGGCTCCAAAGCCTTTCTCATGGTTTTCAAAGAATTTATAGACCCATGGATTTATTAAATCCATTTTATGGTCCCTCATGCATTCAGCTCTTTTTATCATTACCTCTATTTATGCTTGTGGTCTCATTAATCAATTAAATGAATTTAAGGATTGTAATACATTTGCATTACACTAGGGCTATTACCATACCTTATGACCCTTAGTGATTGTGACACGATCCAAGTTCTCAGAGTCATGTGATTACTTTATAGATTGTTGTGAACCATTAGAGTTATAAACTCAAATTTGAAATTGGTCACACATCTACCCATGGTCCCTATCATGACTTATAATTATGAACAAACCAAGGCCCCATGAGTAATTATGACTGTGACAGCTGACATCCATGGTCTTTGTAAAATTTTGTGGTCTTGTGTATGAATCCCAAGAGTCTTATCAACCTATTAGACTTTATAAACCAATGTATATTTTGTTAGGTCTAAAAAGAAGTCTTAATTACAAAAAATAATAATTATGGACTTGTAAACTTAGGGAAATAATGTGGACCCTAATACATATATATTATGTAGTCCCTATGGACTTATAAACTTAATAAATAATGTAAACTTGGCCTCTGACATTTTAATTTAAAGGTATGATGTGAAATATCTGATACCACCAATACAAATAAACTTAGAGTTACAACCATGTGACCCTGAGTGTGATCCATGTGATCCCTAGGACCTCAAAAGCAATTAAAAATACATGAACCAAAACTAGATCTCAAAATGTGACCTAAGAACCCTATTGATTTGATAAATTTCCTTTGAAAGTGTTTTTTAAAACTACACCAACTTGTACCTATTTTTGGTGATGTAGGATTACCCATACACCTTGGATGCTCCTGCATAAAACATTCAAGGTAATTGAAAAATTGAGTCTTGCTCACATAAATGGAATAAATGGAAAAATTACTCTTTTGGCCACTGAGATTGATGATTATGGTATTCCCTTTTAGTACACCAAATATTTCATCTACTTTTCTCTCTCTTCCACTTCTAACTTGTTGGCTTTGTTTCCATCTTCTTCTACTAATATTCACTTTCTTCCCATATGTGGAAATGGATTGACCATAGTTCCACCACATCCACAAATTATTTATTTCTTCTTACCCACTATTGGGGCATACTCTATCCACTTTCACCAAATTATTTTTTCCCCATCTTCATGTGGGATCAATCTCATCTTTGTCTAACCATGTCCACTAAATGTTATTTATTATATCGTACTTTCTCTAGTGGGCTTGAAACCATGTCTATCTTTCAACCACCTACTCTTAAAGACTTCTTGTATTTGTCCATTCACTATCCAAACTACTATTTGATTCTTCCTTTTATCACTCATCTCTATTTTCATCTCCCCTTTTCTAATAGATGTCATCTCTTCCTTTGATTTCATTTGTGACATCACCATTATACTTGTATCTCTTTCATTCATTAGAGTCCTCAAATAAACTACTTATTTCTCTATTTCTTCACATGTTCTAGTTGAAGTACAAATCAACTGATCCTTTTCACTTTCTTAAGTGCATGATTTTACACTTCTAGCTGCACCTCTTCACCTTGAAAGGCCTCTTTGAATGTTTCCTTTCTTTTAATTTCTACACATCAACATAGACTATAGCCATAAATTACCTTAAAAACATGAGAATTTATAGCCCCCGTAGGTTCTCCATCCATATTCATATTATAATATTTATTTCTCCCAAGCTTAGGCTTATCAAATCCTTCATCATTTTGCCTACTTCTCATAACAATTCTTCATTTTTTTAGTGACAACAACTCTTTATATTTTTCTTTGTTTCTTTTCCCATTTTCATAATCACAATGCTAATTTCATTTTCCCTCTTTCTCTTTTTTTCCTTCTATGTCATGGGAATGACATTTTTCACTTATCCAATCTCCTTTATGATTCTTCTCTCCCACATAAAATTTATTTAAATGAAATATATATATTTTCCACTTCTTCATGTTGTCTATTATGCATATGAGCACACTGGATCAAACCATAATTTATCCTCGTCTTTGTTATCTTCATCATTTCTGGACCTACACTTAAATCACCCACATTAAGGGAATCAATAAATCCTACAAATATTTATTTTAGTGCTTCTTCATGCCTCGAGGACACATTGTCTAACTTTTATCTATTGCTCACATTTTTCTCTTGGATTTCATTCACATAATGGACTTCCAAAGGTCTATTATCAAAAATCTCCATTACTATTTTTACATCATTATTCAAACTATTTTCTTCCTCTATAGTGGTATTCAACTACACACTCCTTATGTTCATTCACTTGAACTTGCTTTACCTTCATTATTTTCTTCATCAAAAACCTGAGCTTCTTCTTTATAAAAGAGAAATATCAATTTTAGTACCTTTATCCTTTAATGATGACAACCTATTCCCACTTAAAGGATTTTGTAATTTCTTTACCATCATCAAATAATGGGTTTCCTTTTGTTGGTGAATAATTTATTACTTCCACATCCTCTTCCATGAAGATTTCTTCCTTTAAGGGCTACTCACAAATTTCTCTCTATGATGCTCTTGAAAACATACTTTGGCTTCTCACTTGTAGATCTCATTTTTTGATTTATTTTCAAATCAACCTTATTATATTCACTTGCATCTTTTAGTTGATCATTTGGAAACATACTTTTTTGATTGCCTAAAGGCAATCTTCTTCACCTCTCTCTCAATTCTCAATGCTTATATCTTATTCCACCATTCTCTCTACAATTTTGGATGCACAACATGATCCATAAAATTAGAAACCACATGTTTTCAACTACTTAACATTTTTTTCCCTTTCTCTTGTCTCTTATTTTGGAGGTCTCTTCAATACATAGTTGCATGTCCACATAACTTCTTTCATGCAATTTTTACCCTCATCAAATCTACAATGTTTTCCTCTTAAAATAAAATTTTTAACTTAAAAATCCATTTCATGAGCTTTTATATCTCTCTTTACCACAAAACAAAACAATATTTCAAGTGGACTTAACTCTTTCTTTCACCTTCACCTTTTGTTTTGTCTCTTTTCTTTGTTGGAATATTCTACTTCACTTACATCTCTCTCTAAAGCATCCAACATTTTTTATAGGGAAAACCACCCCATCATCATTTCTTCTTCATATTCT
Source organism: Torreya grandis (assembly GCA_037957365.1). Lineage (NCBI taxonomy): Eukaryota > Viridiplantae > Streptophyta > Pinopsida > Cupressales > Taxaceae > Torreya > Torreya grandis. The sequence goes on from JARHVA010001483.1 coordinate 105,619, forward strand.
TTACTCCTAGTTAAAACATATTCTCCACTTGTTCCATCCTAATATTTCATGGAATTCCTTCAATATCTCTGCTAGGTCTTATACTCCTGTGAACTTCCTCTTTTATATGCCATTTCATTTCCAAAAACAATATTATATTTCACAAATTGTAATGGATTTAAGCACTCTTATCTTTCAAAACCTACATTGGACTCAAATAAGAGCCTTCATTCCATTAATTTATTCACACTTGCATGAATTCTCACATACTTGTGACAATCTTACCCTTTTTCAAATGCAAGCTTATGTTTCACAACTTGGCACTAAAATAAGTAATGCTTATTTTTTAAAATATACAATAGACTCAATTAAGATTCTATGTCCCTTTCACACAAATCTCTCCTCTTATAATAATTTATCTTACCTACAACAAATATGAGATTCTTTTTCATAACTTATAGTTAACTAAAATAAAAGAGTCTCATAATTTTATAACATGGATCTTCTTTACTTACAAAACATTATCACATCTGTAAAATACTCAAGTAACTAGTTTGAGATAACTTGGTGTAATTTAAGGTAAGGATTCCTAGTGAAGGGGTTCCCTTAGCCATGTAATTAAATTCACACAACATAAAACAATATGTATTCTTCATTTATTTAATGAAATAAATCCTTAATAACATCTTCATTCATGGTGACTCTTTACACCTACTCTATCCCCATCTATCTCTAATTTTGAGCCTCTATGGGATTTACATTCACTCTGATCTACAACTCCTCTCTTTTGGATCTCTATTTTGGCTCTTTTATGATCTATGTCCCCTCTATTTTAATCTTTTTCCTCTACTTGCAGGCTTAAAGCTCTACTTTTTGCTAAGATCTCCCTTCCTTACTCAACCCTTTCAATATTGACCTTTTAATATTTCAATGTTAACATTTCCAATGCGACCCATAGCTGATTTCTTATGTCCCATATATACTACCTAAAAAATCCCATTTAATGATTATATGAGATCCTTTCACTGCTTTTCCCACTTTTTACTTTTTTGAACTTTCCTTATAATTGTCAGTGATTCTTAGAAGATATTTTTGTAATATTTACTACATGGTTAGGTTAACATTTATGTGGCCACTAACTAAAATTTATCTTCTAGATATTTCTAATGATACCTTAAATGCATAATTTGGTGCTTTAATGCAAAAGTTTTGACCATCCAAAGATCTATATGTTGTTCTTTCATTATTGTGACCAAATCAGAAATTGTGATTGTAGGCTACACATGATAAGTGTTATGTGGAAAGATCATGGGTCCCTACATAAATAGTTCCTCAGCCTTTCTCATGGTCTTCAAAGTCTATATGGACTCATGGATTTATTAAATTCACCTTATGATCCATCGTGATCTATTCCTTTTCATTGTGGCTCTATTTTTGCTAACCTATGAATCATTTAAATCCATTGGAATTTTTTAATGCATTCATGTTACATTGTGGATAGTACTATATCTTGTGACCCTCATGATTGTGACACATGTTGAAATATTAGGTTCCTAGACTCACATGATTGTTATATGGATTTTTATAGAATAATTTGAGTTATGAACTACAATTTGAAATTGGTCATGCACCCATGACCCTACCATGACTTAGACTTGCAAATAAGATAAGGCCTCTATGAATAATTATGACTATGAAATTTTTATTCTATACCCATTAGACTTTTTAAACTAATGCATATCTTTTTGGGTTCAGAAAGAGTGCTTAGTTGTAATAATGAATGTAGAAAATATAAAGTCCCTCATAGACTTAGAAACTTAGGGAAATAATGTGGCCATTGACATAAAGATTATATAATCCACATGAAATGAAAGAATTATGAAATGATGTGTGCATGGCTCCAAACATCACATCTTGGAGTTTTGAGGGAATATAAATGTGACCACCAATACAAACCAACTTGGAGTTGTTATATGAGAATGTGACCATATGACCCCCAATGTGATCGATGTGATCCCTGCGATTTTAGAAAACTATTGTAACTCCAACTGAACCAAAATCAGATCTCTTATAAGCCAAAAAACCTTTTAAAATAATAAATATTTCCTAAGAATTTTAATTTAAACTGTGCAACCTCCTACCTTTTTTGGTGATTCAATATTGCTCTTACACCTTCGATGTTCCTACATCAAGTTTTTCCCCACATGTATATAAGTGAGTTATGATTTTAGTTTGTTTCCATTTTTTGGTTTTTGTTTTATCTCTCCTTCCTCATTTCATTGTGTTAAATTCCCCCTACAATTATTTATTACTCTATATTCTAATGGATAAGGCACCAGTTTAGAACTATTTTATTCTAGAGTCTAACCTATGTCATTTCCAATTAAGGATTTTCCCTAAGGTCACTAGTCTAGAACCATATCATTCCCATTAGATATTTTCCATTATTTTCACCCAATTAAAATCTTATTGATCACACAAAAACTACTGCTCAAATACCCTCAATGCATAGAGCATTTTATAACTATTATCTAAAAATTTAATCTAGTTTCAAGCATTTTAGTGTATTTCATGTTTTTGGTGTGTCTCAAGCACTTCAAAGCTTAGGTTAGACTATGTATCCTCTTGGGATAGTTTCAATGGGTGAATATAATATATTTATGACCACCATATCCTCTTATTTTAATTCACCTAAAAAAAAATCTTCATTCTAACTATGCCTATCAAAATCCCATAAGCTTAAAGAAGTTGCCATGCACATAATTAAACCTCAAAAAATCAAACAAAAATACATGAGATTTGAACCCATATCCACTTTGGAGACAATAATCCTATAATTTGGTGATTTAAGGAGTGTTAAAATACATTTGGAAGAGTTTTGGAATAAAAGAACAAATATAAATGTTCGGTCATTAGTTAACACATATATGATAGTGGGATTTTGCAAGCTATTAGTTTCTTAACTTTAGTGCAGTGTATCAACTTGTTATTCACATGTAAAAAATTTTAAAACACCAATCATAAGAGAAGACTATAAAACATAAGGTTTACAAATTTCCAAACTTGGTGGTCATTCTTTCCCAACAAACATTTCTTTTATTCTTACATTCATTGTTTGCTTCTTCACTTTTTACTCATTTAATTGACTTGAATGTTAAAAAAAGGTAATAAATTCATATCAATATAATATTACAAAATTACAATGGGAAAATAGATTATGTTTTAATTATGAATACTTTCCTTGAGAAAGATGCCCACTTTTAGGTTTCACTCCCTCTGTAGTCTACACAACAATACCTTGTTCTTCCACCTTGATTTATTTAATTTAAAAATTATGAACTTATTTATAACACTAAATATACTATCATCTTTCAAAATCATTTTATTTGAAATGCAGGTTCATTACCTTTGTCATTTCATCAACAGTTTTGCATAAGTAAAGAATTTTTTTATTGAGTTCACAAAGCACACTCTATATGTTGCTTAGATTGTTCATTGTATTTAACTCTCTTAAAATGCCATCTGAGAGAAGTAATTTATCATTAAAATGAGACATATATTTATTCAAGAGGATTCTGGTCATTAGATCTCACTGAAGATTATTGTTATTTCACATCCAAACTTGTGCTAACATCAATAGTGCTAGGAGTAAGTTCCAAAGCTACATGTAAATTTGTTATATATAATTCCACTTATGAATTAACACATAGATCCTATAGTTCTAGTATTGTATCACTCAAATCATCAATAATTATATTTAGTGATGTCACCACACTCTTTGGGGTATGTACATAGAGTTAGGGAATAATTTTGTGGACATTTCCCATAACACGAGCATGTTATTTAAATAACATGATCACATTATTTAAATTATGGCTAGATAATTACCTATCCATAATGTGATTGTGTTATTAAACAACATGATCACATTATTTAAAATAAATAACATGATCATGTTAATAATGTGATCACATTCCTTGTGTCACCTAAAACAAAAACAAATCAAACGTAAAAATTTCTCATTTTACATTCATTTTTTACCTAGTGAGGCAAAAACTTACCCCAATTCATCCTATAATTTACGTAGGTCTAAAATCTTACAATAAATCACCAACTTTAGGTCTCTAAGAGATTGAGCTTTAATTCTCAAATTCTATCTTTTTAAGTTTCTAGGTCTCTAGACCTAGTTGTTGTTCCAATAAGTTAATTTATCAAAATAGAGTTTTTAACTCTTAAAAATTATATTTATATTATAATTTTATAAATTATAAAGTTTTCAAACCATTACCCAATTTTATATAACTCAAATTTAACAAAAACTCATCTTATCTTATGCACAACTTTTTCAGAAATGGTTTTCTATTTATGTACAAACAAATAGTCCTATGTACCTACAATTTAAAACATATGATAAACCCAATGATACTTGGAATAAGTTATAAGATCCATTACCCATATTATTACAAATTTTTAGACCTTATTGTTTAATTATTTGATTTTTAGAGGTGTTTTACCCATGAAACCCTTACTTCAAATTTACTCAAAATTTTTGTAGGTCAAGAACTAATTATTGATAGTTCATAGAGCTAATTGGGATTTTATATCATATAACACATATATATTGGTATTAATAAACCTATTAAAATATTCCAATACTCTAATTGAGTTCATATAATAATTTTTTGTGTTGTTGACCAATTTTGGTCCTACAGGCCAAAAAATCAGGGTCCTTTTTCTTTCCTTACTGTCCTAATTAGCTAGTCTCTAATGTTTTCAACTTAATGAAATTGTGGGTTTTCCCTTTGAAATAGGCATATTTTTATAAATATACAAGTTATTTGAGTCTTTTATGTATTTTGAATTGATCTGGGGCTTATTTCACTTCAAGCAAATTACCTCGGAGAAGCCTTTTATCGGCAAAGGAATGGCCTAGTTTCAAAGAAATACAAGTCTTTCACAAAGCTCCGAAGGTCAAGTGCCATTGTAGAGGGTAGGTAGGTAAAAAGGGGGACTATTCAACCAAGCTTTTAAGGACAAATTTGGACCCAAAATACCCTTATAGAGGGTAGAAAGTGCATTTATAAGAGAGCAAGACAGAAGGCTTGAAAGGGAAGTTTCCTTCAAAAAAAGTGACAAGGCAAAACAAAGGATTTATTTAGACTTTTTATCTAAAGAAAATCCATGAAAAAACCAAGGGGAAAATTCCTTTAGACAAAATTCTTGAAGGAATTCCTTCAAACTTTTGTCTGAAGAAATTTACCAAAGGAAGGCTGAGACACAAAGGGCACAATTTCATTCGGGCAATATGTCTGAAGGAATTCCTTCAGACATTTTGTCTGAAGGAATTTGGAAAACAAAGGAACCAAAAAGGCAAGTGCCATTGTGGAGGAATCTCAACTATCAAAAGGGGACCTTTTACTTTATTCAGAAGGGTCATTTTCCCTTTGGAAAGGTTTATTTTGCAAAAGCTGAAGGAATTGCTAAAGGATGATGATGGGCCCATGAATGTCAAATTTAGGGAAAAAAAGAGTTGTTAGTTTTCAAATGGTGATGAGCCCATAGACATCAATTTTATAGTGATGAGATAACCATTGATATTTCAAATATTTAACGATGGGTCCGTGCATGTCAAATTTAAGAAGATAGGTCAATTGTTAGAAGAAAAGGCTAAAAGACATTTCTTTCAGACATTTTATTTGAAGGAATTAAAAGGCTAAACAACCCACCAAGAAAGGATCCAAGAGGAGCCAAAGAAGAGATTGAGAGCTCAAATTGCCAAGAAAAGACAAGAATTAGCAACTAAAGAGAGAGCAGAATAGTAAATCCAAAACATGGCTACACACACATAAGGCAACACTTAAAATGTTCCAAAAGACACATCTAGCTAAGTGTAGACATGAACCAAATCAGCCCAAGTGGCAAAAGAGGCATCGGTAGGAGAAGTTATTGCTTATAGATGGAAAGTCTCCACCAAACAACCATCAAAGGGAGCATGAGCATTCAATAGAGCAGACCATTTTTTTTTGTTTGACATTAATAAGTAGAGAGTTGCATGAGTTTTCAAGGGAGGTGGACTTGTCATTCAATGAATAAGGTGACCCATACTTTAGCAGGAATATTAAACGTATTTTGAGTAGCCAAAGTCAATGCCTATGACATATATAGTGTGTTTCTTCTAGGTGTATTGATGGAAAGATGACAACAGCATGAGTGGATTCCTCTTACCAAGGTGTTTAATGCAGTATGGGTTGTTGGTTCCTTGAAAGGACCAAGATTCTTTCTCTAAATTATATATATTATAACCTCTTAGCTTTGTAAAAGGGGGGATCTCTCAATTATGTATGGCAAAGCCCTGGATAATTTTTACCTTTTAATCAAAATAAGCATGTTTTACCTCCATCTGATTTGTTATACTTATGAATATGTCTATGTATCTACATTGTGTTTAGTAATTTTATCTTAATGCTTTCATAGGTTGACACCAGCATATCTAGTATATCTAAGACCATTTTATATAGGTTAATAGGAAGTGCCCAAGTTGGAGCATATAGCTAGAAGAGTAATTATCTGATAGCATGCTCCTAAAGCACCTATGGTAGGTTCTACATTATATCTCCATTAAGCCCCTTGTTATAACACCCTTGTAATCTGGTCTTTTGTTTAAATGAAGTGTCTGTTTGCTTCTTTTGGCAAAAATGTTGATATAAGTTGAGTAGATTGGATCATTTAGTGCATCACCATTTTAGATAGGTTCTACTTTTTTAATATCTTTCTCTCTTTTCACCCCCCCCCCAATTATTAATAGTAGTAGTTAAGGACCTCAAAGATGCATCAAGGGGAGCTAGCCCTTATTTAGAGATTCATTCTTCAATTTTTCTAAGCCCATAAAAAGAAGAATGTCTCCATTATGCCACATGGAAGAAATAAGTTGAGCCTTCTTTTAAAGGGTGTAATCCATAGCATCAATAGTTTTTGGCATGCCCAATGGGATAATTTTTTATGCTCTGGGAAGTTTTAGGATTGGTGTTTGTCCTGTTGCTACAAGAGTGAGCAAACTAACCTAGCATCTGGTGACTCCATTTTTAAGAACTCAGTCTCTAGTCAGAGATCATCTTGGCATTCCATGCCTAAGGTCACCACAAGATCTTCTTCCAAGGGTATTACTTTTGAATTAATTGAGCTGCCCTTAAACTTAGTAAAGTGGATAAGGTTTGCAAGGACTCATCCCTACACAAAAAATCAAGTTTCCAAGCCTACCATAAAATATACCTACATGAGAAGACCCAAGTTGAACCCTGTCATCGCCATGGCTTTACCTTTTGTAGCCTTTATTGGTCAGAGCCCTTTAAACCTCCTATAATATGACCCAATCCCAGGGATGGACCTTAAGAGTGTTCCTCATTTTAATGGAAAGGGGCCTATTATTGCTGTTGATCATATAAAAAATATAGCCAACCTTTGCAACATTAATAATGTCACCAAAGAGAACATATCCATCAGGTTATTGGCATTGTCTATTAAGGGTAAAGTTTTAGACTGGTATGCAACCTTGCCTATGAATTCAGTTAGCTCATGGAATGAATTAGACACCCTCTTGACAAATAGATTTAGGGAGAAGAGTGACCATATCTCTCTAGTTGAGCAATTGACCACTATGAAAAGAGCTCTACATGAATTTATGCAAGATTTTAATACCAAGTTCCAAAAGACTTGGGATATAATCCCCATTTTAGTGAGGCTGAACCCAAGCTATGATTTTCTTTACTACTTAAAGGATTTGAACACTGACATTGTTGTCATGATATAGTCCATGGGAGGACAAGTGTTACCCACTGCATATGAAATAGCCATAGCCACTAAAAATTGTTTGGTGCAAGTAGGAAATATAGCCCCTAAACTTCATATGCCACTCTTTCCTAAATTACAACCCCCAATTTAGACTGTTGCACCCACTTTAGCTCCTCTACCTAGTGTAGAAAAGCTGACTACTACCTCACCAAGTGACCTCCATGAAGTTAAGAGTTTGTTATAAAGTATTACAAATGAATTAGTGGCTCTTAAGAGGCAAAAAACTCAAAGCTATCAGCTGAAGGATACCAGTAGTTCAAAAAAATGAATAGACCTCCTTTCCAAAATTATAACCAAGGACAGGGTCAGATTACCAAAGTCAAGCCATATCAAGGTTATAATCTAGGTGCCCCTTCATCATCCAAAGCTCTTGTTCCCATTCAAAATAATTTGGTAGAGGCACAACCTAATTACCCACCCTTGGGGTATGGTCAAGAATAGGTTGATTATACTAATGAGTTGCCAAATCAATATATGAACATTTAAGACAATCAAATAGCCCAATTCCCAAGTTTTGAGGTGTCAGTATAACCTAAGATGGAAAATGGGCAAGCTCAGTCTGATTTCACTCTTATGAACCACCTAGAAGGAGAATTATATGTAGTTAATTATGTGAGGAGTATGAATAACCAGGGTGATTATGTTTTAGCCAATACCAGGTCCAAAAAGAGAGCTATAGAGGAAGCTCAGGAAACTACTCAAGCATTTATAGCATCTTTTTCATCACAAGTGAATCAAAAGTTTCCAAATTATAAGACACCGGTTGTAACCTCAACTTTTTAGCTTGCACCTCATGTTGTAAATGCCCCTAAAGAAAATTCAAAAGGGGGAAACCCTCAAATCAATGTGGTGGACCACATGAAGAAGTTTCACATGGATATTTCATTGTGGGATTCCTTAGCAATATTGAGATAAAAATATATACTCCAAAAGGAATTAAATGGGCTGAGTGAACAAGTTATCCCAACAAAGGCTAATAATGTGTTGATTATGAATAGGCCCCCTTCCATTGCAGGTCAAGCAAAGAAGGATGAAAAGGATCCTCCTTTCTATCTATCCTTAGTCATCAAATATTTCTTAGTTCATAATTGCATTATTAATAGTAGAGAAAGCACCTCAATAATTCCCAAATGCATAACTGACAAGCTAAGACTCAAATATGAGGAAATGACCAAGGGAGTCCTACAGTTAGATGGATCACTAGCCAAAACATTGGGAGTGGTAAGAGGCTTGAATATAGTGCCACACACCTATCTAACCTTCTCCATTCCCCATGATGTGGTAGTGGTGGATGTTCCCCCTTACTTTGCTCTCTACTTATCCAGGGATTTCACATCCAAGATAGGTGGGTACTTAGCAACAAATTGGCCTTACATGGTTTTTAGAACCAAATATGGAACTAAAGTGAAGATTGAGTTATATCTCATCCACAAAGATCATTTGGAGCCATACTCACTGAAGGTGGAAAACATCAACTACGCCATCATTGATGAAGAAGAATTCCAAATAGACCAATCCCCACCATCTTCCCTTGAAGGAGTTGCTAACCTACCCTTAGATGAATGGGGAAATGATAATTTTGAACATGACCCATACAAGTTCATCAAAGAGGTAGGTATTGGAGTTTATTGCATGAATGAAGAAGGTAATTTCATGCCAAATTTGATGAAGGCAAACCAAGAGAGTTGTGGCTTGTGGTAGCTCTTCTTCGATGGATCAAGAAGTAAATTGGGAGCTGGTGGTGGAGTAATGTTAGTTTCACCCTTAAAAGAAAGATACTTCTCAACTTTCAAGTTCCAATTCTCTTGCACTTGTAATGTTGTAGATTATGAGTCTCTCAATCATGGTTTAGAGTACATAAGTAAAAGAGGAATAAAAGAATTGCAAGTTTTTGGAGATAGTGAGTTAATTGTAAACCAGGTGAGAGGTCGAAACTCGATCGAAAATTCCTTACTTAAGTTTGAAAAGTACAGGATGTGGGACCTAGTAGAGGGTTTCCTTACTTTTAACATTATTTCCATTCCAAGAGAACAAAATAAACAAGCAGATAGACTAGTAGCAGTTAGTGCTCAATTTGACATTCCCAAGGGAATAGGTTAGGATATCAGTTAGCACCATTTAAAAGTGATAATAAGACCATACCTAATAATGTCACCAATTGGTAGGTGTTTGATAGTGATCAGTAGATAACACTCTTCTTACAAGAGGAGGTTGAGTTTGCTTCTAAGAATCAATCTAAGCTGTAACATTAGTATGATGGACAAATTATTTAGCTGAAGAACAACAAACTTCCCAAAGGTTTAGTCACTCTTGAAATCATCTTCAATGAGGATGACCAACTTAAAAATGACAAAGCAAGCATCAAAACCAAGAAAGAAAATTATAAAAGAGTTGAAATATTCAAGGATAGGCTACTTGCACTTGGGAAGGTATGTAAAAATGATGAAATAAATTCTTTCATTTTGTTATGCCATGAGTTTTTTGTTGTTTTTACTTGGGAGTATAGTGACCTAAAGGGTTTTGACCCAAGCTTGGCCCAACACATCATTGAGATAGAGGAAGGTGCCAAACCTGTCAAATAAAAATAAAGGCGTATCAATCTAAAAATTGAGCCTCTCATATGGAAGGAACTCACCAAGCTGATTGAGTCTAGGATCATCTTCCTGTCAAACACTCTTCTTGATTAGTCAATCTAGTCCTTGTTAGGAAGAAGAATGGGGAGATCACACTATGTGTTGATTTTATAAACTTCAATAGAGTCTTGTTAATATATCACTATCCCCTCCCAAGTATGGATCAGATCCTCCAAATGGTGATAAGAAGTGAATTTTTATCCCACTGAGATGGGTATTCAAGATACAATAAAATTCTAGTGCAAGACTACGATCAATACAAGACAACCTTCACTAATAATTGGGTAAATTTTGCTTACATGAAGATGCCATTTAGACTATCAAATGCTAGAGCTACCTTTTAGTGAGCCATGGACATGGATTTCTAGGGTCTAATAAATAATATTGTATTGGTCTATCTTGATGACATGATAGTCTTCTCTAAGGATGCAAGACAACATATAAAACCCTTAAGGTAAATCTTTGAAAGGTGTAGAGAGTTTGGTATCTCTCTCAACCCAAAGAAATGCATTTTCACTATCCATAGAGGCAAACTCCTAGGTCATGTCATTTCAAAATGGGGATCAACCATTGATCTAGAAAGAGTACACACCATCCTAGCATTGTCTTTACCTAAACACAAGAAGGGTTTGCAAAGATTCTTTGGAAAAATAAATTTTATTAAGAGATTTATCCCTAACTTTACTGAAATAGTCAAGCCATTAACTTCCATGCTGAAGAAGGATGAGAGCTTTACATGGATAGCACAAAGGAAGGATATTTATGAAGGAATTAAGCAAGCTATTACCTAGGCACCCACCTTGATCAGTCCTAATGTCTCTAAGGATTTCAAAATTTACACATTTGGAAATGAAGAGGTGATCTCTACCATGCTCACTCAAGCCAATGATGAAAACCTTGAACAACCTCTCGCATTCTTTAGCCAAGGTCTAGAAGGTTTTGAAGTTAGGTACACATATGTTAAAAAACAAATACTTGTAATTATATGAAGCCTAAAGAAATTCAGACATATGTTATAAAACAAAAAGATTCACATCATGGTACCACATCCTAGTGTCAAGGATTTCTTGATTAGCCGTGACTTAAATGAAAAGAGGGTAGGGTGGAACGCCAAGGTAATAGAATATGATGTGGAGATCAAAACCACCAAGCTGGTAAGGGGAAGAGGGCTATTTGAACACCTTGTTATAGACTTGAAACAATATAAAGAGGGAATTTTACTACTCCATGATGAAGCTATAGTAGAGGAACCTATAGTCATAAAGGACTAGGCACAAGACATGACTCATTTCCTTCTCACTAGTGAGTGCCCACAGGGCTTTACTAGGACTAAGAGGAGGTATTTTAGGCTCTAATCTCTTCATTATGTCTTGGTTGATGGGGTTCTATTTAGAAAATATTTTTTATGGGTACTCTTGAGATGCATAAACTCAAACTAGGTCAACAGGGTACTATCTGAATTTCATGATGGGCTAGTTGGTGGTCACTTCACTCTTAAGCCTACAACTACAAGGATTATGAGGGATGGTTACTTTTGGCCCACCTTATTTAGAGACACTCATGCCTGGGTATGAAAGTGACATAAATGTGTTCTCTTTGATGGAAAGTAATGACTAGTTGTAATGCCTTTGCAACCTATTCAAGTAGAATAGTCATTCATGTAATGGGGTCTAGACTTCATAGGAATGATTAGCCCTCCTTCTAGTGTTAGCCACAAGTGGGTCTTAACTGCTACATATTATTTCATGAGATGGGTAGAAGTTGTTACTTTGAAGGAAGCTAATGAAACTATAGTCCTAGACTTTTATGAAGGCTTGGTAATAAGATTTGAAGTCTTAGCTACCATCACCTTAGATAACGCATTAGCTTTCTCAAACTAAAACAAACAAGTGGGAACTAGGATATGATATTTATCTTATTAATTATTCCAACTACTACCCACAAGGAAATGGGTTGGCTGAGTCAACCAATATGAATCTGATTAGGATCATTAGAAGGATAATGGAAAAAAATTAGAGAACTTGACATGCCAAGCTAAAAATAGCCCTGTGGTTAGATAGGGTCACTCCAAAAAGAGTAGTTGGTAATTCACCACACACACTTATGTATGGAAGGGAAGCTATACTTCTTATTTCACTTGAATTACCAGCCTTAGATCTTGCCCACTAGCTGCAATTAGAAGAAAGTGACAGCATGGAAGTCAGATTTTGCGAATTAATGGAGCTTCAAGAAGTAAGAGACCAAGCCATGGTTTCCATGACTAGCAGTCAGTAGTAGACAAAGAAGTATTTTGATAGGAAATCCTCATCAAAAGGATTCTTGGAAGGTGACATTGTCTTGAAATGGGATGAAAACTGAGCTAAACTTCGAAAGCACATGAAGTTTGATGCCTTATGGAGTGGTCCACATTCAATGCAAGCAACCTAACACTTTTAAAATCTTTAGGTTGGATGGTGGAGAACTACATATCCCAATTATTGGGATATATATTAAACATTTCCACTAGGCCCTCTTTGGTTATATACATATTTTCTCTATTTTTCCCCCTATTTTTCCCTAGGTGCTTTTGTGCATGTTTATAGTTTTTTAGCCTTGTGTGTTTTATTTACCTTTTGGGGTAAAATCTTCATGATAATTCTTAAATTTTCTCAAGGTTATTGCCAACCTTTTAGGTTGTATCCTGAATCTATGCCCAATGGACTTATAGGCCACCAGTATTCTTAAGCATATCAGGCATGCTTCCCCTATGAATCACCAAATATGTTGACTAATTTTAGTCCTATAGGCCAAAAAATTGGGCTTCCTTTTATTTCCTTACGATCCTAATTAGCCAATATTTGATGTTTTCACCTTACTATAATTATGGGTTTTCCCTTTGAAATAGGCCTATTTTTATAAAGAGCCAAGTGATTTGAGTCTTGTAGGTATTTCAAATTGATCTGGGGCTTATTTTGCTTTAAGAAAATTACCTCAGACAAGCCTTTTATGGGCAAAGAATGGGCCAGTTTCAAATAAATACAAGTCTTTCACAAAGCTCTAAAGTTCAAGTGCCCTTGCAGAGGGTAGGCAAGTAATAAGGGGGACTGTTCAAGCAAGCTCTAAAGGAAAAATTTAGACCCAAAATACCCTTGTGGAGGGAAAAAAGTGCATTTGTAAGAGAGCAAGGTAGAAGGTCTGAAAGGGAAGTTTCCTTCAAAAAAAGTGACAAGGAAAAATAAAGGATTTTTTGGACTTTTTATCCGAAGAAAATCCATGAGGAAACTAAGGGGAAAATTCCTTCAAAATTTTGTCCAAATAAATTTACCAAAGGAAAGTCGAGACATGGAGGGCACGATTTCCTTCAGGCAAAATGTCTGAAGGAATTCCTTCAGACATTTTGCTTGAAGGAAATCGTGCCCTCCATGTCTCAATTCCTTTAGACATTTTGCCTGAAGGAAATCATGCCCTCTATGTCTCGGCCTTCCTTTGGTAAATTTCTTTAGATAAAACTCTGAAGGAATTCCTTCAGTCATTTTGTCTAAAGGAATTTTCCCATTGTCTAAAGGAATTTAGAAGACAAAGGAACCTGAAAGGTAGGGGCCTTTGTGCAGGACTCTTAGCTATCAAAAGGGGACATTTTCCTTTTTTTTGAAGGGTCATTTTCCCTTTGAAAAGGTTCATTTTGAAAAATTTGAAGGAATTACTAAAGGATGATGATGGGCCCATAAACGTCAAATTCAAGGCAAAAAAAGAGCCATTTGTTTTCAAATGGTGATAGGCCTGTGGATGTCAATTTTATGGTGATGAGATATTCATTGATATTTCAAATATTTAAGGATGGGCCCATGTATGTCAAATTCAAGAAGATGGGTCGATTGTCAGAAGAAAAGGCTAAAGGACTTTTCCTTTAGACATTTTATTTGAAGGAATTTAAAGGCTAAGTGACCCACCAAGAAAGGAGCCAAGAGGAGCCAAAGAATAGCTTGAGAGATCAAATTTCTAGGAAAAGACAAAAAGTAGCAAGGAAAGAGAGCAAAATTGTAAATCTAAAATGTGTCTATGCACACATAAGATAGTACTTAAAACATTCCAAAAGACACATCCAACTAAGTGCAGACATGAACCAGATCAGCCTAGGTGGCAAAAGGGGCATCGATAGGAGAAGTTATTACTTGCAAATGGAATAGTCTCCACTAAATATCCATCAAAGGGAGCGTGAGAATTCAATAAAGCAGCCCATTTTTTTGTTTGGCATTAATAAGTAGAGAGTTGCACAAGTTTTCAAGGGAGACAACCTTGTCATTCAAAGAATAAGGTGACCCATGCTTTATCAAGAATATTAAACATAGTTTGAACAGCCAAAGTCAATTCTTGTGACATATACAGTGTGGTTCTTCTAGGCATATTGATGGAAAGATGACAACAACATGAGCAGATTCCTCTTACCAAGGTGTTTAATGTAGTATTGGTCATTAGTTCCTTGAAATAACTAAGAGTCTTTCTCTAAATTTTATATATTGTAACCTCTCATCTTTTTAAAAGGGGGATCTCTCACTTGTGTATGGCAAAGCCCTAGATAATTTTTACCTTTTAATCAAAAGAAGCATGTTTTACCTCCATCTGATTTGTTATACTTATGAATATGTCTTTGTATCGACATTATGTTTAGTCATTTTATCTTAATGCTTTCATAGGTTGACACCAGCATATCTAGTATATCCAAAACCATTTTCTACAGGTTAACATGAAGTGCCCAGGTTGGAGCATATAGGCAAAAGAGAAATTATCTGATAGCATGCTATTATAACACTTATGGTAGGTTCTTATTCATTGTATCTCCATTAATCCCCTTGTTATAATGCCCTTACAATCTGGTCTTTTGTTCAAATGAAGTGCCTATTCACTCCTTTTGGTAAAAGTGTTGATATAAGTTGAGTAGATTGGATCATTTGGTGCATCACCATTTTAGATAGGTTCTAATTTTGTAATATCCTTCTCTCTTTTCACCCCCCCCATTATTAATATTAGTAGTTAAGGACCTCAAAGATGCATCAAGGGGAGCTAGCCCTTATCTAGAGATTCATTCTTCAATTTTTCTAAGCCCACATCAAGAGGAATGTTTCCATTATGCTGCTTGGAAGAAAAATGTTGAGCCTTCTTTTAAAGGGTGCAATCCACATCATCAACATGTTTAAATAAGCCTTTAAAAATGATTGTAACAGTAAAAATATATAATTCCTAAGGGTTTCATGAATATAACTAAGATTTAATCTTGTAGTCAATATGAAAAGATTATAATCATATTATAAAAGGATAATAAAATGGAAAACATGTAATAATGCTCAAAAATATTTATTATGTACAATAATAGAACATTTACAAAGTCCTCCTCCATTGAGATAGACCTATAACATGTGTTCTAACCTCTTCAAAAATGATATTTTTTGTCCTTTTAAACTCTTTGGTTGGTCTTGTATGGTTCCTCCTCATTAGGATTGATGATTATCACTTTGTTATGTTATAAACCAAGATTGGTAGTTTACTAAAATTACTCAGATTCTCTATTACTCATTGAAATTAAACTTAATAAACTAGCCTAGTTTATAGGTCTTAATAATTACCTAAGAATATTGTCAACATAGATTCTACATGTATTTGGTGATGCTCCTTCATCACCTTTACTATTCTCCAACATACCCATTTTGGCATTCACTCTTCACACTCTCTCACTATACACTCCTTAGGCTTGGTTATGCCTAGATACCTTCCTCTTCTTTAATACTTTCAATAACACTTCCTATAGATATTATATCCACCTATCCAACCTTCATTCAACCCACTCAATCTACTTTCAAAGGCCTCCACACTCCTTTACACTTTATTTCACTTTTGCCCTTCAAGGGCTATTTGGCATAATAGGCCTAATATACATTCTTGAGATTGATTTTGACCCTTTAACACCTCACTCTTTCTTCACCTTCAACACCTCACTCCTAATGTACTTCAACTCTCCATTGAGGTCTCTAAACCCAAGTCAATGCCTATTAATATTTCTATTACTTTCTAGGCTTGTCCCTTAGGGGTGTTAGGTCTCTTATAACTAATCTTTGACAATTGATCTTTGATAATATTACAAACCTATTATAGCCTCTAGATCACCTTGAACACTTAAATACAATTTCATGCAAAAGTGGATGAGAAAATGGAGAGAGAGTGTTTCAAGAGGTGAAAAAAATAATTAATTTCCATTCAACCATACAAAGATTAACAATAAGTTCAAGCAAAAAATATTAGTTCCAAGTAAAGTTCCAATATACAAATACCTCATCTTGACCAAAAACTAGTACTACCAACATGTCTGAGAGGGGGGGGGAGAAGATAACATCTAGGACCAAGTTATTGGCCTCCCATTAGGCTTGATTGACAAGCTAGCCACCCATTCTGGCCTCAAGAATGCCCTTCCCAATATAATAAAAATACATTTTTTAGTTTAAGTTAAAACATGTGTAAAATAAAATCTATAATTCATTTATGGTAACTTTCATATCATTTCCCTGCCTCTTTAATCCCTCTAATCACACCCTAAATAACTTAGTTGGAACCTTCAAGAATAATTTGTTGGATAAGTTACAGTGATGAGTCCAAAAATACAACTTTTTTACATTGAATAGACAACTTCTTAAGAAAAACATGTTATAGAAGATAGAGAATCATAGGAAGGTTATGCAACACTAGAAGGATCCACTACCTTCAGTGTCACATAAAGGAAATAAGAACCTAAGTGAAAATCTGTGTGATCACCATTACACAAGCTCACACAATGATTTATAATACTACACAAAACAATATTTTATTGTGCAGTCTACATTAGTTCCCACATAAGTGGATGACATTGATCTAAATGTTAATTGTTTAGGCATCAATATTACTACCATAGACATTTTTGATAACAAGGGTGGTTTTTTTACACTAATTTTTAGGTTAAGGGGTAATCTCTTAATGTCATCATTGACAATGGGAGACTATAAAACATAATTACACTAATTATAACCCAAAGACTAGCCCTACTATTGAATCACATCCCTGACCAACTACTATTTGGGATGGTTCTAATAGGGGAAGGATGTAAAGGTTAATCAACTTTGCATTTTCAAGTATGTAGTCAAACCCATGGATGTCAAAGTCACAAGTGACATTGCACAACTAGAGGTGTGTAAGAGTATGCTTTGAAGATTATATGTGTATGATGGTGATGCTACATATCAAGCCAAGCCATGGTGGTAGACTATTCATGTCAAAGCTCACATTTTCAACATCTTAGATTCACTTCCAAAGACTAAACTCACATTAGTATTCATAAATCAATGCTATAAGATCATTTTATAAATGTAAAAGTTTGTGATACTCAAAATTTGTCCAAATGCACATGCATAATTGGGAAAGTGAGCATTGATAGTATGTCATGCCACTCAATAATTATATAAATAATAGATTAACAAGTTAATACAATAATATGGATACTTATTTGAAGATCCAAAGGCTTTACACACACATTACACATAGTAAAACATGAGATCAATTTGTTTCTTGGATCCCTTGTTATAAATATTCTAGAGTACTATAGGTCCATTTGTGAGAATGATGAAGTATTATGCCAGATCCAAGAGCACCTTGATCAAGGAAAAATTAGGCCAAGATTTTATCCTTATGGTTTCTTGGTAATCCCAATGGCAAATAAAATTGGTATAAAACTCTTCTACATGGACTATCATGTGCTCAATAATATAATGGTGTAAAATTGGTAACCACTATCATGTATTGATGAATTTTTTCACCAGCTTTGAGGTGCACAATAATTCACCAAGACTGATTAAATTTCAAGTTATCATCAAGGACTAGTCTAATTGTCATATCTAAATGAAGGTGAATTGTTACACAAGTAGAAGATGAAATTTTCATGAAACACTCACATTTATTCTCATTCAACATTACACTAGCTTGGTCTCCCTCAAAATTTTTAAAACTTGTTTAAAATGATCAATATTCTCATCAAAAGTTTTGCTGAAAACAAAAATATCATCTAATACACAATGACAAAAGAATCAATAAATGGATTCATTATCTCTTTCATCTACATAAAGGTAGCTTTTTTTCATTTCATATCCTAAAAGATAGAACCAACCATTGATACAACCTTGCCTTATTTTGAATGTTTTCATCCAAATGTTCTCTTTTTTAACCCTTAATTGGTGATACTCAACTTTTAAATCCATCTTAGTACATTTTTTGGCATGTTGAAGTTGATCAAGAAGATATTCAATATGTAGAATAGGGTATCTATTCTTAATGGTTATATTGTTAAGTACTCTATAATCAACACACATTATACATGAACCATGTTTCTTAATTACTAAAAAAATATAAGAACCACATGGAGAAGTATTAGGATATGCACCTTGACTAATTAAAGACTGTAAATTTTATTTTACCTCATTGACATCCTTCAAGGACTGCTTATACAATCCATGATTTAGAGGTAGATTATTCGGTAGCAATTGAATTTTGTGATCAATAGGTCTCACCATTGACAACCCCATGGGCTTATGGAAGACTTCCTTGAAATATTACATTAATTTTCCCATATTTTTGTGTTATTTTTTAGTAAACATGCTACAATAAGTTTTCTATTAAATCACTTCTTTATCTTGAATATAACTCAAAAGAAGTAAAGCAAACTTCCCACTTACATTAACAAACCTTTTAGCTTCAAAGGAATTTACCAAAGATATATTAGAATCACATTTTTAGGATAAAATGATGTACCTCTTGCCTTTTTTTATCAAATGGTATTGATTGGCTCTCCTCAAGAAGATAACATCCTAGATATACAATTAAGGAATAACAAATGCTACAACACACACATCGAGGGGCACAATGTCCACTATAACTTCATCAATGAAATGTGCACTAAAACCAAACTTAATTTTACATTGCTTAGTTACCTTGATGTCTACACTTTTATTCACTAAACCCAAAGCATACAAGCTTGGATGATTGTAATTTTCTATCTTAAATTTGTCAACTAACTCCTTTCTTTTTTTTTGGTGAGCAAGTATCAAAAAGAGCATCCACTTTTTTCATCTTAATTTTAATATGGAAAATATTAGAAAGCTCATTTTTTTAGCATTACTACTAGTCAAACATACCTCTTTATTTACAAAAGTATAACACAAACTCTCATCCACATCAGGGCTACAACCAATGTCTTCACCTTTGAGTGTGTTCATGGCATTATTTTTTTTGTTGTTATAAAAAAATATAATTTTGGATGTAACTTTAATAATTTTCCTTGAAATATCTATCAACATCACAATGCCCACAATTCCTTGTAGTATCATTCTTAGAAATTAATGTAGCATTACGTTGACCTTTTCCTTTACCCTTATGTTTAAAACCACTTATTTCATTGCAGTGATTTGAGAGGTAGATGTATCCTTATTTTTATTTTCCATATTCAAGTAGTGAGATTCAGAACAAGCCTCATTTACACTTGTACACTAGGCCAAGACGGTAGGTCTCCTCAAAAGGCTATGAAACCCACCAAAATACTTCATAAAGATGTCATGGTCCCCTATATCTTTTCCCATTTGGACAGTCTTCTTGTGGACCTCAGTTGTGTACTTCTGCATGGTTGGGCCTTAATTTTACCTAAGATATCTACCATACATGGACCTCTCTTCCTCATAATAAATAATATAAAGATCCTTCTTGATTAGTATTTTAAAATCACCCCACTTAGTAATAGGAGGAATCTTCTTAAGAACCAAGGTATGAACATAACTTTCAAATTAAGTTAAATCATGATTGGTTAATTTTAACCTTGCAAAAGAAATTTGTTTGCTCTCATTAATCTAATGCAAACTAAAATATACTTCTGGTTGGGCTAGATAATGGTCTAGCCTCTCCACATTTATATGTTTGTCATATGGCTAAATATATATATTTGCCCTAGCCTTGAAAGAAGGTGGATCTTAGTTTGCATGGGGTTGTTATTCCATCTTCTCATGCTTGGGAGCATCATCCTTACTTGATTTCAATGTTTCTATAAAAACACCAAGCTTCTCCATGAGAATACCCATGATGGACTACAATCGATCAATCTTGCTCATAGAAGAGAAATTCTAGCCACTCCTTTGATCTTCTAAAATTTCTTTTCTACTATATAGGTATTTTTTTCATTAGAATTAACCATACTTCTAATCTATTACTTCCACTTTGTTGTGAAAATTACTTCTTCAAATAGAACTAGGATAGTGTAACCACTAGCTCCTCTTATTATTGTGACATGAATATACTATAATATAGTCACTAACACACAAAATGACACTAATACTAAACTAATTGTGATACCAATGTGATTCATAAACTAGGTGGATATTCCACACTAATATTCACCAACACAAATCATGTACTCCTAGTTCAACATATGATTAATAGAAGAGTGTTCTAGACTATTTTTAATGATAAATAAAGATAAACAAGTGTTATAAATGCAATGTAAAACATATTGAATATATAAATGGAATATTAGGAGAATCCAAAGCATAAAATGAAAACACTATATGACTTGGGAAAATCTAGTGTGGGAAAAACTCCAATGGGTGAGGTAATTGTACTTCTCTTATACTATTTAATTCAAAAATTATATAATTTAATACCAAACATGGTCTTCATGGATATATATTTAATTATTAAACTATCCAAAGCTTACACACATGATTTATTTTACTTGTTATACACCTTGTGGAGTGATCCAACATAACTAGAACAACCATTCAAACTAGGATACAATAAGACAACATTAACCAAACTTGAAAACTACAATGTCAATCCAAATTAAAAAAATTTCAACTTCTCTGATGATCTTTGATTTCTATAGATACTTTATTTATACCTTTTCACCTTATAACCCACCAAAGACTTCAAACAATCATTTTCAAGAAGAAGAAGCATTTGCAACCACTCCTATACCCATTTTTAGTCAATGTTGAAACCCTTAGATTCAAAGGTTACAAGTTTCTAACTTCATCAATATAATAGGCCTTTTTACCACCTCAACACTAATTCTACCACTATAACTTAATTGAATTGTTCATTTTACATGAACAAGCTTGAGTAAATGTCTTACATAATGTTTTAAATGCGGGAACTACATAATGAAGTATAGTGGAAATGAACTAAAAAAATTATCTAGTAAATTAGATCTATATTTTAGATTGGGAATCAAGGTCAACACTAACATGATCAACTATAACATCATGAGTAGACAAATCACCATCTTGAAGAGTGGATTGGACTCTCTTGTAGGATTTGGACAACAAACGAACCTTAGATCACTATCTAGAAGGATTATAAATTCTATAGGTGGATATAATAGATAAAAATGATTGAATGATGAGAAAGATAATCATTTTCATTAGATAAAGGGATGTAGGTCAAAGCAATGTGTAGAGGGATGACCTTGATGTACACAATGAGAACAACTTTGGACTTCACTATATTTAGTACAAGCTGATTTGGGATGACTTGATAAATTTGAGGTTTGAATTTCACATGATTAACCAATAGGTGAAGACTCAGCTTGACATTTATTTATAAGAGCTCTACTTATAAACCTTAGAGTAACATGATGTTTATTGAGTTTTATTGTCTTCTAAAATCTGCACAAGAGGTGTAGACTTGAAAATAGGAGTACAAGCATGTATTTTATCCACAATTGGTTTATACTTAATTTGAACAACCTCAAGTTTACAAATAATAGATTAAATATCTTTTAGCCTGAAATTCAACATAATAGGATTTGGGGCACTTGTATATGTAATAACAGGTTTGTCTAATGTCTTGAAAATATATTTGACAACTAGTTTGACAATAGGTTTGATAACATGTTCTTTTTGTGTATCTAATGTTGTTTGTAACCTACAAATCCATTTTCAATAAACATATTGATAATGCATAAATAATGACTTGAACTAGACTCAACATTATTCATGCAAAGTAGCTTTGTGTGAATTTCAAAGTAGAATATAAAGGGACAAAATTTTATCTATGTAATGTGTGTATACCATGACATAGATGCAAAAATAACTTAAAATAAAATAATTATTAACACAATCTATGTCAAGCTCAACCAATAATGCTGGTAAAATAAAATACTTGGTTTGCTAGGTCTTTACACTTGAAACACATTTCAATAAGTCAATTGATAAATGTTTGCATATTTATTTCTTCATAATATGACAATACATTCTTATTTCTCATTTATGTTATCAAATTTTCAACATATAATCAAAAGATGCATAAAGGCCAAAACATCCATTTACAAGCTTCAAACATAAAAAGGACTAAAACACCATCAATCTAAATCCTATTTATAGAACATACAAGTGAGATGACTTCTAGTTAAGGATTTTTTTATTAGGAATATCCATTAACTAATGCATCATGAGTCTACTATTTTCTCAGACATACCCATTTTATCATTCACTCTTCACAGTCTCTCACTATACATTCCCTAGTCTTGTCTATGCCTAGATGCCTTCCTCTTCTTTAATGCTTTAAATAACACTTCATCTAGCTCTTATATCCACATATCCAACCTTCATTCAACCCACTTAATATAATTTCAAAGGCCTCCACACTCCTTTACACTTTCTTGCACTTTTGCCCTTCAATAGCTATTTGGTCTAATACATGTTCTTGAGACTAGTTTTTGACCCTTCAACACCTCACTCCTAACATACTTCAAATCCCCATTGAGGTCTCTATACCTAAGTCAACTCCCATTAATAGTTATATTTCTTTCTAGGCCTATCCCTAAAGGGTGTTAGGCCTCCTACAGTTTATCTTGACAACTAATCTTTGATAGTATCACAAACCTATTCTAGCCTCTAAATCACCTTGAACACTTAAAACATAATTTCATACAAAGTGGGTGAAAAAAGGGAGAGAGAGTGTTTTAAGAGGTGAAAAAACAATTAATTTCCATTAAACCATACAAAGATTAAAAATAAGTTCAAGGAAAAAATACTAGCTTTAAATAAAGTGCCAATATGTAAATACCTCATCTTGACTGAAAACTGGCATTGCTAACACATTTAGGGAGAGTAAATAACATCTAAGACTATGTTATTGGCCTCCAATAGGCTTGATCTAAAACCTAACCACCCATTCTGGCCTCAAGAATGCCCTTCCCAATATAATAAAAATGCAATTTTTAGCCTAAGTTCAAACATACATAAATAAAACTTTTAAGTCATTAAACCAAACTATCAGATCCTTCACATACCTCTTTAAGCCCTCTAATCATGCCCTAAATCACTCAAGTGGAACCTTCAAGAATAATTCATTAGACAAGTTGTAGTGATGGGTCTAAAAATGCAACTTTTTGACATTGAATAGGCAACTTATTAAGCTCCAACTACCGTTTCTACCTTCGAGACCTCCATGTCATATATGCCAAGTCAAAGGCTTTCCCCTTAGACTCAGGGTTGACTTAGGACCAAAATTGACCTTGTAATTGTCTAGTGAATAACATCAACATGTATGTGAGTTATACCTTCTTGGCCATAACTACCTGGTGGTTATATTTACAAATACATTAGATTAAAACTAACCCCATGATTATCAATTCAACACAAAATGTTTTATCATGGTCAAACTAGATATTATTGAACAAACCTTGTACACTAGAGTGTACATTTCCCACCTAACAAGTAACATTCCCAAAAAAATCTTAGATCCCATGATCTTGCTCAAAAATAAAGATAAATTTACTATCTTCAACAAAAGACTAAGGAATTTTTGTAAGTAAAATGAACTTTCTTTCTACAATTGAATTGTAGTGGAGTAAATGGTTTCAGTCATAATTGTCATGGCATATAAACAATAAAATATTTAACATGAGTGAATTTGAGACATTTGTTGATCTCCCTTCATTATTTAATCTCCTTCATAGGACTTGTGTTGAGATTTATCTACAACCATTCAAATTTTACCACCCTTCAGTTACAAACTATCTTATTTTTGTCTTCAGTGGTTATGTTGAGGAATTGGTTCCAATGCTTCATCACTAGAAAATATACTTAATAAATTATGGGTGAGACCATGTTGAGAAGAATTTTAGTTTATG
Organism: Torreya grandis; assembly: GCA_037957365.1. Taxonomy (NCBI): domain Eukaryota; kingdom Viridiplantae; phylum Streptophyta; class Pinopsida; order Cupressales; family Taxaceae; genus Torreya; species Torreya grandis. The sequence goes on from JARHVA010001483.1 coordinate 130,249, forward strand.
AATTTTGTCTAAATTAAAACATCTATATATAGGGGTGGCTCATAATTTAAATATATCAATACATCTAGAGCTAGGCATGTTTCGTACATCATTAATTATGACAAATTGTTACAATCTCATGAAATCATGAGCTTATAAAATATTTCCAAAGTGTTAGAGCATTTAAGTTTATTATCTAAATAATTATATTGATTGATCTTAATGAAAAAAATCATTGTGACCAGGTTGAGGAGAAAATAGTGGGGAATTTGGGGCTAGGAAGATAATGTTCTTGTGCCATATGTTACACAATATATTCTAAAGGGGTGGTAAAAAAATAAGAAACGATCACCAGTTTATGTACTTTTCTCAAACCCTTTTCATGCTGGCATATTGTACCTCATTATGCATGCACCAAGATGGGATATCATGGGAGGATGGATCACTTATATAATTCCATCGATGACCTTAATTAACTTATTTATAGGAGGTTTGAAGTATGATTTATAGTACACACACCAAATTGTAATTATAATAGCCATATCTACCTTGTTTCAATAAAAAATTACTTTCATTTTTGTATCAACAATGCTTTATACACGAACCCTCTCATATGTTTTGATATGCCTACATACAATGTCCATTTCCTTTAGTGACGTAATATTTAACTACTTGAAAGCTTTGTAAATCTCCATTACATCCACAACAAAATTGAAACACCTAATTTTGGAGGAGTTATTTTTTATTAAAAATTGCACTACTTAGATGTGCCATGGGGAATTGAACTAATCTTTAACTTTTCAAGATTAAATTTTGACAGCTTAGTAATGAACTTATCATCAAAGACCTTTTCAAATACCATTATAGGTGTATTCTTAGTATTTAGGATGTGTATATGCTATAACAAGAGCAATCCTAGTTGCAATATGTGGCCTCCTCTTCTACTTTATATTGGCTTATCATCCCACCAAAAAACTATTGATCATGAGTATATTTATGTTAGTTACGAATTCCTTTGAAATTGAGTGGTGTCAATAGAAACTAATTTTACCCAAACCTCACATTGAGTTAGTTGATTACCAAGTTTACCTTGTGGGTAATAATTACCTTAGAAGTTAAAGGACCTAGTTTCTATAAAAATATCCTAGTCAAATCTTGTATTCCTCATAGGACAAAACCATAAGATCTCCTCAAAAAAAAAATTCTTGTCTTGTCTTACTAATGCCCCAAGATTACCTTAGCTTACATCCATAATAAAATTTATACATATCCTTAGGGAATCCCAATAATGATTAAAATTTAGATGAAGATAGCAAATGATTCTACTAAAATTGGTTGATTGATCATTTTATCTGGATTATGAATTTTCTAATTAACAAATCATGTTTCATGTTTGTCATTCTTGTAGTTGAAACAATAAACAAAATCATTATTAAAATAATCCTCCTTATATTTATTAAATATTTTGATTTTACATATATTATGAGGATAGAGGACATATAGAATAGAAATGTCTCTTCAAAACCAACAAGGTGGTTCCTTTTCTACAACCAAACAATGGCACAATTTTATAGTCTATGATATTCAGGGCTAATGCAAATTTCCTTATATCCCACTAGATAACATCCTTATGGGTCAGAAGGAACATCACTTTAGCTAGAAATAATCTCCATAATAAAGTTACAAAACATGAAAACATATTATTTTTAAGGATTTGGTTGAAGATAATTTCCATTCTTCGACATGATAATGGAATTTGAACTAGTCTCTAACTTTTGAAGACCAAATTTTTTTCACCGTGGTGGTGTACTTATCATCAGGAAGTGAAAATTTCAACCTTTAGATTAATGTGGAAAATGGCAAAAGGAATCCTAGTTACATTATGCACCCTCTTTTGGTAATTTGGACTATTTTATGATCCCATGAAATACTTGTATGTAGCCCCTCCACATTGAGTGTATTGATGTAATACTCAAAAGCACTACCTTTTAAATCATGTATTTTTTTTAATGATTTTCTTAGTGCATTACCATGTAAATTGAAATAAATCCCACAAGCATAATAGAAGTCTTCGCCTTGAAGGGTAAATCACCAAATCTTTATCTCGTGTTATAAATCTTTAAAAGCCTAGTTCTTCACCAAAACATGATCAAAATATGTTTCAAACTAATACAAATTCTTAAGATTTAACCTTTTCTATTTTGCCTGTATTTCACATAATTGATCATGTGAATCAATCTAAAATTCAAATGTCTCAAAATTAATACCTAATGTTTATTCCATATCAACTTAAGAGATTAGTCAAATTCATTAGAAGAAATAATCCTAGTAACCTTGGACATGCATCCAAGGGTATCCCCACAGTCCAATATATCTCAATTTATCAAAATATAATAGATAACTCTACCCTAATATTGAAAATTTAGAACCCTTCCATGTCTCCCTTTATATTTAAAGTCTCAAGCTTAGTAACTATATCATAAACTCTAGAGACTTTGATAATTTAATGTCTGCTAAAGTTGTCCATGCACTTAGGCTTACATGTACAAAGAATTTTGGTTGATGTTTTTTTATGGGGACCAAGATAGTACATTTTATTATGAAGATTAAATATGCCCAGTTACCTTTGGTTGATTATCTTCAAAAGAGAATAAAAATGACTAACTCCTAATCAAAAACATTCATGTAACCTATGGAATGTTATTGAGCAAAATAAATTTATAGAGATGTAGGAGGAGAAATATAAATGGATTGGTTTTAAGCTATGATACTGATGAAAGGGATAAAAAAATATTATAACTTGAGCTCAAAGCACATACACAGTACAAAAATTAGATGATCCTCTTGATGATATTTTATATGAAGAGACATGACATGATAAATATATGATGATGTTAGAGGAGACCTAAATATTCCCAAACTCATTGAAGTTAATATCAATGATACATGGATGTAAGATTTTGATGGTAGCCATTTACTTATTGGTGTATGTGTTAGATTAATTTTTATTTCCCCTAATAATGAGTTATTTCCTTTTTCCTACAAGTTACTATTCTAGTGCACAAACAACATAGTAAAATATGAAGTTTTTCAAGTTTTAGAGGAGATGGGTATAAGGAATATAAGGGCTCAAGGTGATGATGAACTAATTATCAAACAAGTATGAAATCAATATCAAGTGAAAAATGACCATTTGAGGAACTTTTGGAATAAATTGTGGGATTATGTTGAAGTTTATAAGGCCTTCTCTGCAATCATGCTACCTAGAGAAAATAATTCTAAGGATGTTGCCTTAGATGTATTTGCCTCTTTGTTAATTCTTCAATTAAAGATTGATGAGGAAAATTACACTATAGAACTTTTCTATGGACCAAATGTACATAATAATTCATAGCATTGACATGTGTTTAATAATAAATAATAGATCATAAGTTTCCTTGAAAACACTAGTAACTTCAGAAATATATACTTCAAAGGGAGATATATAGCATATAGAGAATATCATTCTTATGCCAATAAATAAAAATTCAAAAGTAATTTTGAAGTTGGGGTCATAATTAGAACTAAATATGATGTAAAGGATGGAAAAGAGGATGATAGGGATATCAAACTCAAGGGAAATAATATTCTTAAAGGTTTGGTCTCACTTGAAAAATTACTCTATAAGCATGACATGTACATCAAAAAGTGAATTCAAGAGGAACCAAATGGATATCTTAAATATAAAAAAGTAAACATAGGTAGTAAATAAGGGTAGATATCTATGAACATTTGAAAATGTTACTATAAAGAAGAAAGATAGGGATTTGTGAGTCTTTTCAACTTGTACTCAAATATTTTCACTTGGTGATATTCCAACTTGAAGTTTCTTAGACCTAAAGAGATGAGGTGTAATATATCGTTAAGACCTAGTGTTAAAATTTGTAATAAAAAACAAAATATTTAAAATCCCAATATCATTGGTAAGATCTATGAAAAAATAAAGAATATTTCAAAATTTGTGATCATTTTACCAATCCATCGCTCAATCTGGGTAGCAAAGATTGTACCTATGAGAAATAAGAGTTGAGAAATTAAAATCCCTCTTGATTTCCATAATCTAAATTAGACATATGTTAAAGAAAACTATCCATTACATAAAATAGATAAGGTTTTAGAAGTATTAGCTTGGTATAAAATGATTATATGCTTGACAATTTATTTGGATACAATCACGTATAAATGATTCTTAAAGGTCAACACAAGATTGCGTTCACAACTTCATGGGGTACCATTTAACATAAGTGGATGTTTTTTGTAATCATGTCTACTGATGCCATATTTCATAGGGGCATGGACCTATGTTTGAGTGACATGAAGAAAAAAAATCACAGTGGTATATCTCAAAGATCTCACATTATTTTCAAAAAAGTGAGATCATTATGAGCACCTCAAGATGGATTTTGAAAGGTGTCAAGATCAAGTAATATCAATGAATCCAAAGAATTCCATATTAGAAATTATTTAAGGCAAACCATATAATTTTAAAGGAAATAAGTAAGATTCATTCTAAAATAGTAAAAGCAATTCAACAACTATCTTTTCCTACCAGGAAGCCTGGAACACACTCCTCAATAAGGCAAATTTATTAAAAATATTTATACCTAATTTTTATGAAATTATAGACACATTGCCTAAATTATGAGAGGTAATGTGTCTTTAAAATTGAGTGGTGATGGTAATAAATATTTTGATAAGATTAAAACTTCTATGCTAGGGTGACTAACTTTAAGGAAGACTTCATTATGTATAGCTACTATTCTTAACATATGTTGACAACAATTTTCATGCAAAATAACGAAGAGGGTATAAAATAATATATTATTTTAATGAGATATTCTTTTAATGTTCACAAGCTCAAGTATTATCCCATCAAAAATAAGCTTATTTTGTGGTCAAAGGTATTAAATATTTTAGATTGTACATCTTGAATTCCCACACATAAGTGATGGTACCATACATGGTAGTCAACAATATGTTGACGCAATAATAAATTGGTTAAAAAATGAGTGGATGGATTACCAAATTCCAATAATATGACTTAGAAATCAAGCCCACTAAGTGAGACAAAGGTAGAGGTTTATGTCAACTGATTGTAAAGGGAGTTGATGATTGGAAAAAGGCTGTATAAAAGGCCTTACCAAAGAATATTTTATAGAGATTTCATTGGTAGTCTTCATTGTCTCTATTGATGAATGGTACTAAAATATTGCCTTATTATTCACACATAGAGAGTGCCCAAGGCATCTAAATGATAAAGAGAAAAGAACGGTTAAATTGAGAGTCGATAGGTATGTAATCTATGATAATACTCTTTTTAAGAAAAGTTTATATGTTTTATTTTTGAGATGTGTTGATAAGGAAAAACATAAGAGATTACTAGAAGATTTCCATAATCAAGGATGTGGTGGTCACTTTTATTTTCTTGTCATGACATTTAAGAATCTAAGAGCTCATCAATACTAGCCTATAATTCAAAAACTCTCAAGAATAGGACTCAATGTGTAAAGCATGCTAGAATTTTGCTAGAAGAATGAAACTTGCCCCACTTCCCTTCAAACTTGTAGTAATATAATATCCCTTTTTACAATGGGTTTTATTCATTAGTACATTAAATATACATTCCAATGCAAGTCATACTCATGTCCTCAACACAATGGACTATTTCACAAAGTGTGATCAGGCTATTCCTATAAAGAACAATACATTTGAAGAGATGCAATTTCATTAAAGAGAACATTCTATTTAGATTTTAAGTACAATTTCTTTTGATAAACAATGCTTCCAATTTTTCTTCTTTCAAACTTATGGTTTCCTACTACTATTATGTGATATCCTTATTTCACTCTTCATATTACTACCCCCAAGGAAATGATAAAGTAAAATGAAGTAACAACAATGTTGTTACCATCATCCACAAACTAATGGATGAAAATTAAGAGAATTTTGTTGAGGTTATTCCTATAAAGAAGACTACATCTAAAGAGATGCAATTTCATTAAAGAGAACATTCTATTTAGATGTTTAGTACAAAAAAATTGATAAACAATGCTTCCAATTTATCTTCTTTTAAACTTATGGTTTCCTACTCGGTTATGTGATATCCTTATTTCACTCTTCAGATTACTACCCCAAAGGAAATTATAAATTAAAATGAAGTAACAAAAATGTTGTTACCATCATCTGCAAACTAATGGATGAAAATTAAAATAATTCAAATAAAAGGTTAGATGATGCATTGTGAGAAAACTGCACCACTTTGAAAAGAGTCATTGGCATTTCCCCATTTAAGTTTTTTATGGTATAGATGTTACAATTCCCATTTATTTGGAATTCCTTATTTTTAAATTGGTGAGAGTGATAGAATATGAGAATTTAATAAATACTCTGATAAAATAATCATGTATTTAATCAAGTTGGAGGAAGAGAGAATCATGGTTGTATACTAGATCCTAGAATCCCAAAGCAAAGTGAAGAAGCTCTTTTATAAGAAGGATAGAGAAAGAGAATTTTATATTGGTGAATTGGTTGTCCTCTAGGATAAGAGGTGGAAAATTTTACTTCATATGGATGGGCTTTTCCAAAGTCTATCCTTTTTGTAGAGATGATACATATTATTTGTCTTATGGATATGAAACTCATCTCCCATTTCCTTGTAGTGAGAAATATATTAAATATTTCAAGAAATGAGATTGGGTTGTGGTGTAGTTCATAGTAGGGTTCCTAGTGAAGGGATGCCTTTGGCCATAATTAATTATAACCTCTAATTATGTGATGCCTAATTAGGGTGCACACATACAAAATACCAACTCAAAATTATATTTATAGAGATTCAGCACAAATAACACACTACATTTGTTGATTTAAAGACATTACAATGTTTAAACCAATAGAAACACTATCAACTATATGCCTCAAAAGTTTTAGAGTGTAAAAATGGAAAAAATGATCACCAATGTAGTCTAACATTTGGCTAGTTCATTTATAATTGCTTGGTTTTCTATTTTTTCTTGTAATTCTTTTCCCCTTTTGCATCACATTTTTATCCTCATCTCTTCTCCCCACTTCATGAGATTATTTCCTCTAACCCTTATGATACATACCATGTCTCTTCATATTACTTTAAGTCCATAAAACACTCTAATCCCATGCATTTTTTTTAAAAACCATTACATTTTGTTACCTATTCTGTGTTGTTTTGTTGTTTTTGATTCGTTATTGAAATGTTGTTCTAACTATTTATTTTTTATTTTTATTTATTTTTTGGTTGATACAAGATTTTTCAAACCCTTGGATGCTCCTACTTTAGACACTCAAGGTTTTTTAAATGTGAAATCCTAATCACACAGATGAAATAAGTGGTAAAACCACTCTTTTGACCATGAATCATAATGTCTATGGCATTTTCTTCCAACACACTAAGTACTTATAGTTTTATGTCAATATTTCTATTCCATTTATATCTCCTCCTTTTTGTTTTTAATTATATCCTCTTCTTCTTATCTCCCATTACTCCTCTTTTTATGGATTTAGACCCATCATAGTCTATCCTCCTCTACTAAAGGTTTATCCTCTTTTTTTTTCAATCTTTATGTGGGCTAAAACCCACCCTCATCCGACCACCTCCACCCAAATGATCCTTCTATCATCATAATTTATTTTGGGGGAGGAAACACACCACTTAATTACCACCTCCTCATAAAGCCTTATTACCTTTATTTACTCACTATCCAACCTATTATTGGATCCTTCATTCTTCACTCTTAACTATTGCAACTCTTCTTATTTCATGGCTATCATCTCCTCTCTTTCCACCATATTTATTATGCCTTAATAATTTATAAGAGTCTTCTTCTTCTTTCACATATTATTCACATGTTTTAATTGATATACAAATCAGTTGTTCCTCCTCTCTTTCTTGAGTGTATAAATTTGCACATCATGTTTCACCTCTTTTTTCCTTGGAAGGCCTCGATGAATGTCTCCTTTCTCTCTATCTCTGCACTTGCACATAAAATATAGCCCCCATAGGCACTTCATCGATCTTCAAAATTTCATTGGCTGATATAATATTAGCTCTAGATTCTTTTCATTTTTATTAGTTGATTCAGAAACTAGTTACTCTTCTTCATTTCTCATCCTCTTTATATTAGCTCTAGGATGATTGATTTCTCCTTGTTTTTCCTCTTCCATGCCATATTCAAATAAATTTTAAATCTTTGTGTCTATATAGGGACAATGCATACCTTCACTCATAATAGTTTCTTCTCTAATACCTATGTGGGATGTTACCACATATGCAACATCTCTTTTGTTATTCATTCTTCTTGGTAGAAACAAGTCCACCATCTCTATCTCCATATTTTTTATAACTTCACATTAATGGAATCAATAGTTCCCACAAATACATTTTTCAACTCTTCATCATGCCTCAAGGACATGTTTCCCAATGCTTCTCTGATGCTCACATTTTCCTCACTACTTTCTCTCTCATGATGGACTCCCAAAGGCCCATTCTCAAAAACCTCCATGGTTGTCCTCTCCTCATTCTTTTTTCTATTTCCTTCTTCTTTAGATGGTTGGTCTTCAACCATACTCTCCTTATGTGCATTAACTTGCATATCAACAATCTCTATTGTTTTCTTCATGGAAATTTGAAACTCCTCATGGTTTCCTTAATCATTCACATCTATTATTTCCTTCAAGGAAACATGTATCATTACTTGGTTATTATCAACCCTTTTTTCCTCCAAAATAGAAAAGACAAATGCATTGCCTATAAAGCAAAATTCTAAATTTTTCCATTTATGGGATATCATAAACTCAATCCCATCATCAAATGATGGGTCTCCTTCTTCTAGTTAAACAACTATCACATCTATATCCTCTTTCATGATGATTCCATCCTTTATGTACTACTCAAAAAACTCTTTCTATTTGTTGTTTTGAAAATAAGATCTGAGTTTCTCACATGGAAACCTTGCTCTCTTGTTGCCTTTCAAGACATACTTATTCTCCTCACTTTTATCCATCTCCTTGCTACTTTCAAAGTAGACTTGAACTACTCACATGGAAACTTTCCTCTCATATTGAATTTTATGTAAATCTTATTCTTATTATCTTCTTTGCATGCTTCAAGACATGAATCAGATAAAATCATTCTAATTTCATTCTTGAGTGCACAATATGACCCATAAAGTTATAAACTATATGTTCCCAACTCCTTACCTTATTCTTTCCTCTCCCTTATCTCCTCTCTAGGATATCTCTCCAATACACAACTACAACTCCACTTAATCTCTTAGTTTTAGTCTATACCCTCATGGGGTTTTTAATACACTTCTCTTAAAAATACATTTATAAATCCACTATCCAATTCATGAGCACATTTGGGCTCTCTTTACCAAAAAAAATATTAATAGTTGGCTTACCTCTTTTCTTCACCTTGACCTTTATCGATCTCTTTCTTCTATTGGGATATTTTCCTCTTCCTAGTTGGTCTCTCTCCAAATCATCTAACATTTATTGTAGGGAAAATAACCCTATCATAATTTCTTCTTCATCCTCTATACTCATAGCTGAAACATCATCACTTTATGTACCTTCCATCATGTCTAATATTTCTTGGACTCCCTTCAATATATCAACCAAGTCTTCTACATCTAGTGCCCTTCTTCCTTTATGTGCCATATCTTCCTCAAAAAATAGGCTTATATTTCACAAATAGACTCAAA